>VXAD01011908.1:1569776-1677768 GCA_013399195.1 Dicrurus megarhynchus | reverse complement strand
GGCCCCGCCACCGCCGCGGGCTCAGCGCCGCGGGAGCTGCGCGCTGCTCGCCCGCGGAACGCGCCGGGGGCCATTTTATCGCCGCTGCCCACCTGGAGAGCGCTTGTCCTGCCCGAGCATCGCTACGGGCAGCTCCTGAGGGCGGCGGGACGAAGGTGTCCTTGGCTGCGGTGCAGCCCTGGAGGGGAGTTGATGCCCCACCCGTCTCACCGGTGGAAAAGAGCTGAAACAAGTTCAGACGCTCCCAGCAAGAGGGAGAGCTGGTAACGCACTCAGCTCCGTTGGGTTTCCCAGCAGCCCGAGTACAACGCTGGCTTGGGATCCTGCATGGAAATGACATGGTTGGGACCACATCCACAGGCAAGAGAAGTTCTTGCCAAGCATCCGTAGAAATATAGACTCACAGAATAGTTTAGGCTGGCAGAAACGTTTAAAAGCCCATCTGCTCCAAGTCCCCTGCAATGAGCAGGGACATCTTCAACCAGATCAGGTTGCTCAGAGCCCTGTCTGAGCTGACCTCAAACGTTTCTGGGGATGGGGCATCCACCAGCCCTCTGGGCAACTTATGCCAGCATTTTACCATCATCATAAAACATTTATCCTTTATATCTAGTCTAAACTGATAATCTCTCAGGTCAAAACCATTAACTCTTTAATCTCAACACCTACAGGCATTAAATATGCCCTTTCAACAGCTTCTCTGTTCATGTTCACAGTGATCCTCCTTTTATACAAAAAGATATACCCATCTCACTTAGAGGGTCACATACCACAGGATATATCCTGGTTCTGGGATTTTTTTTTCCTTTCATCCTTCCTTCTTGGTTTCAGGAGCTGCCAACTCAAAATCCAGCAAAAGTTACAACCTCCCTGAATTCATTGCAACTTACCATGTCCTGCTCAGGTTTTCCTGAGATAAAAACTCTCCACTGCTGGTCCTACTTCTGACCCTCCTGCTGCTCACCTTCTGCAAGGCCCCTGAGGGTGCAACTTCTTTGAGAAGATGTGTTTTTGTCCTAGAGGAATTCTTACCTTGTCTTTTGAGGATCACCAGTGAGACCTGTGTTGAGGAGATCAGCAAAGCAGAAAAAACCTAGACTGGAGTTCCACCATCATCTAATCTTATCCCTGGAAGAAGATGCCACAAGTTTCTGCAGTGTCATCTCTTCCAAACAGGTGTGCCTCTATGGAAATATGTCCAGGATTTAGTTATTTCCTACATTACTGGATTCTTAAACACAAATAATGCCTAGGTGCAGGATCAGGTCTTTCACTCCAGGTGCAGCAAAACTCAGCAGACGCAGCTCAGAATCTGAAATTTTCCAGGGCTTTGATTATTTCAGTAGTATTTTTATTGCAAATCTCTCACAGCATTACATTTTCTGAGAAAATAACCATTTGGTTTAAGAAAATATCGAACTAATGCTCTAGTGCAGCTTATTTGATGGCTCCACAGCATTTAATATATTATAGCAACACCTGCTGGTCTTGATATGGTTAAGAATCTGTTACATCCGTATTTCCATTATCAACCCCAAGTTCACAAGCTGGCCACAAGAATTCAGTTTGGATTCTGACACGAGTTTATAGTTTGTCCCAAGGCTTGTAAAACACGTTCAACTTTCTCAGAGAATTTCCCAAGTTTTGATGAGGATTTTTTGCACCACTGCAGTTTTAAACTGGCTTTCACAGACATGATTTCACCCATGACTGGCTTAGCTAAAGGAAACCACTTTTGGATCTAAGTAAATGTTCTTAAATGGTCAGCTTGAAATATTCTCATATTCTTTTGTACACACCACAGACTATGTTCACATGGCTGAAACCTCACCCAGTATCACTTAAATAGTAGCTAGCTTGTATAGCTCGCTGTTCCTTCAGACATCTCAAAGCAAGTTACAAAAGAGATACTAGAGCTGACTGAAGGACAGTTCTCAAGTTCCATTTTTCCCAAAAAGTGCTCAGAAAAATGTATTAAAAGAGATCATGTCAAAGTGCCATCCCTATGGCAGAACCCTTGGAGGCACCGTGCCTTCAGTCCCAGGTGTGGTGGGTGCAAACTTGGTAACCAGTGAGTTTCAATTTTCTATGAGGTGTTTTATGCTGAGTTCCATTTTAAATGAGATGAAGGAATTGGCTGCTGAAACAAAAAAAGTAAGATTTTACTTTTGAGAAAAGGCAAGAAGAGGATGATTGAAAAGTTGCTTGAAAGTTTTTTGAACTTTAAAAAGCCTAGGTTGAAAAAAAATATTGAATTCTAGTTAATAACCATAAAATCATTCCCAACCACTTTTCCAAAAGAACAAGATTGATTTACCATATCTAAAGAGACATACCTTTCTGATCATCCTGCTGCATGATATGAGACATTTGCAAGAATGAATAATGTGTAGAAGGGAAGACTTTGATGTTTAAAGTATTTGAACACTAGCTTTAAAGAAAGAAAAAGACACCACAGACAAAATATTATGCCAGTGTAGATTCCAGCTGAAGTTTTTCACACACAGACATCATTTGCCATTTTCCCAGTGAAACCCCAACTGCATTTGCTAGCACTTTGCTTAGAGTTTTAATATAGCCTAATATCTTTCTATTTCATTTTCTACTTTTCTACTTATTTAGAAGAAAACAGCAACAAAACCAGCCAGCAGAGTCTCAGCTCCGTTGAACACCCAGACACACAGAGCTGAGGCCCTCAGCCTGTTGCAAAGAGGCACTGCAGCTCCTCAGATACTCGGGCAATTCAGAGTTTGTGCAGCCCCTGCTCACCACAGCGCCAGCAGGCTCTGTTAGATGAGATCTGCACGAACACGACGTTTGCATGAAGCTTTCTGCACGAGTTAGGAGAGGAATAAATGAGGAAGCCTCAGCTGTCTCACACTGGAGATGTTTCCAACCAGCCTGGTACCTTTGCTGCTGCAGCCTGGGAGGTGATGTCAAGTTGGAATTAAGTGCACGAGAAGGCCCACAGTAAATAATTCCTCTTGCAACAAGGTGCTGCCAGGTCCCTGGGGCTTCAGCTGTGCTCCTGTGGATGCTCAGGCTTTGGGGCACATTCACAGCTGACCCAGTGCCCATCACTGGAAGCAGAGAAGTGCTGTGGCTGGGTAAGGCTGAGAGAGGAATCTGGTACCCACCTCACTGCATTAAAAAGGCTGGAAGCCCAAAAGCCACAAGGGATGTCTGTGCAGTGATCCTGTGCTGGGAGCATTTGGTGCTGGCTCGGAGAGTGAAGGTGTGAGGAGACTGGACAGCCCTGACCACGATCAGCTCTGCTTTCCTTGGGGCAGAATGACAACACGCTGTGCTGTGGCTGAGCCAGGCTGGACGTGTTTGCTTTAGTGAAATGACCTCTGTGCTACACTTATTGCACACGCCATGCCAGGGGCGTTTGTTAGTGGGGCCACAATTACAGTGTGCAAAGACTCACCCATAATGAGCAGACCTGCTCAAAGCAGTGGGCATGGCACAGGGATTAAGTATTCACAAGATTAGCCTGGAGGTGCTGAATTTTAAATGCATCTTGAGGATGGTTCTAAATGAAATGAGATGCCTTAAAATCTGAACACACATTTCAGAAATTATATATATATATGTAATATATTTATATATATCCTTTTAATTTTGGCTGTATTAGTCACTTAATAAGATTACACAGAAGTTTCATAAATGGAATTTGGGATGCTTCCTTCTAAAACTGCAGCAATGCCCACTTGCACATGGGACAGTTCTTCAAATATACAGATCACATTGTGTTCTAACACCTGTGGCTGTGACACAAATATGCAGTGCTTTTATCTTCTTCCTGTTGCATTAAAGCGACAGGTTGGCCCTGCAGAGAGAATTTATAATAGAAAACACAGTTGCCAGCAGATCTGCTGCTTTCGTGCCTGTGAGATTGTGCTGATGACCACCCTGCAGCAAAAAGCATACAGGTAAAACTCAACCATTATCCAAACGCACATTACAACCCCCAATAAACCTTTCATTGTAGAAACAGAATATAAATAACACCAAGACTAAAATATTCAACCCACATACTTACATTTTGCAAAGCTCTAATTTATAAACATTACAGCTCTCACCAATTTTAATAAGAATTGAGTTGAGCTACCTTTTTAAAATCCAACTGCATAGTCCTCCATCCATTTCCTATTATTATCTCCTACTGTAATTCCTGAATAGGTGCTTGTTTGCTAAGAGAGGATTATCACCATTCACCATGATCAAAAAATTACTTGCGGGGACTTAGATTTACCCACGCAACAAGAGAAGAAGAATCCTTGAGGACCTTGTCTCCCCCAAATGACAGAGAGGCTCAGCCCACCTGCACCTTAAAAAAGGGAAGGTGTCTGGGACCTGCCTGGCAGCTGCTGCACTGGGATCCTAAGCTGCAGAGTGATGTTTTTGATCATCACCATAACTTACTGCAAGGAATTTCAGAGTTGCTGTGATAAGATAGAGACTCACAGTGGAAATAAATCAGGGAAGCTTTCAAGGACAGCTTCTATGTTTATGAGAGTTGCAATAAAGAAAATAAATGTGCAAGAGATACATAAATGTAATTTAATATCCAGCTATTACAGATATAGAAATTACCTCATTATACTCCTTGAAATCCATCTTTACTGATTCCTGATGCCAGAAAACTTACAAAGTCCTAAACAATGGCTAGGCTGTTTGCATGCTGAGACTTCTACTTTTCACAGGGACCAACATTGTCTTCTGGTTCTGCATGTGCTCTCATGCACTGCACAGCCTTTAAAACAGAGACTGCTTTTTGATAGAGATGTTTTAAAAAAAGGATTCATGAATGATGCTCCTAATTCCAGGAGCAAACCAATTTTTGGCTCTGTCAGTGACATCTGTGGATTATGATCCTCAGTTCCTCCTTGGAATCCATTTGTCTCATTTCCACTTTTACTCTTAAACAGCCAACCTTATTTCCTGTCAGGTCTTTTATTAGTATTTGATCAGATATTATTTTAGGAAACACTGTCCAGATCAAGTTTTCTGTGACAGCACTTTAATACAGCAGTGCTGGCTTTGGGGAGAAGCCCGTTCTCGGCTACAAGTGGAATGTAAGAGTTCTTCACTGGCACCAAAAAGCTGGAAGGATGTTGCTGCCTGTCCAATCCAGCTGAAAACCTATGAAAAAGCTGAACATTATCCCTGGCTTAGAATAGCTAAAAATATTTTGCTACTGGAATTGCACTGAATCCAGTAGGGCACATTAATCTTTGGCCATCATCGTAGCAGCCCCAATTCTGCCAGGAGGAACGGGCTTGTGGACTTGTGCAGGTACTTGTCCAGGCTGATCCTCTGGTAGGAAAAGAAGCTCATGCAATATTCATTAATTACTCGTCTCTGTCTTGATGCACATTATTAAGAGCTGCCTGGCCCTCCAGCAAAATCTTCACAACAAAATTAAGAAACACAGCCAGCCATCATGTCAAAGTCCTAAGAGATTAAATATTCTAAGTGCAGCAGCACCAGGGTAAATTAGTATTGTTACCTCCTGACCCCTGGAGCTGCACCCAATGCTGGCTTGAAACAATAAAAATAATGAGATTTTTAGATTCCATTTATTTTGAAACAACAACTGGCAGCTTGAAAGAAGAAAACATGGTTTGGCAAATAAAGTTGACATTGACATTTTTAGCAAAGAATAGCTATATGGTGCCTTGTCACTGGGCAAATCTGAAGAATCACTGCTGCCTCTGATGTATGATGTTTTTCACAGGGACAGAGTATGTATGAGTAATAAAGAACATTTAGTACAGTTTGTATCTGCCTTTAACAGAGATGTTCAGAATCTTTAAATAGAAACCAAAACATTTCTAGCATTAAAGTCTTCAATGTATTTTAAAAATATTTCATCTTAAAATAAAGAAAAAGTTAAAGGCTGATGCATGATAAAATTCCATCCTAAAACTAAGCCAGTGAGAAGCCTTGACAGATGGAAGTAGGATGACAAAACCACATTCATGTAGTTGGGTTGGACTCCCTGTAAAGGGCATAAGTCCAGTTTAACAGTTTTGGAGAGAGTTTTTTGAGGGTTTTGTTTTTTGGGGATTTTTAAAACATGCTTGAAAATGAGCCAGTCAGTAGGAAAAGAACATTTAAGACTATATTGCACTATGCAAATGCTCTCAGAGCAGTTCTGTCTTTTCCTGTTCCAGACCACACTACTTCTCTGGCTCTCAATTTCTCCATCTGAAAACTGGGGACAGCTTGCCATAAGGGAAGTGACAGAATTTGCTGTTATTAATCTCCCTCTCAATTGATTTAGAGGCCATATGGAGTTTAAAACAAAAAGAAGGCCAAACCAAGAAAAACAAGGAAAGCCAACAGATCTGTTAGGAGGCACCAAAAGTGCAACAAAAAGTGCAGTGGTGAGGGGAGCTGCAGGTAGGCAGAGACGTGGAGGTATGACATGCACACATATTCATCACCCTTTTAGCTCTAGATGCTGGGAAGACATTCTCTATTATTCATTAATTCTGTGGTGAGCAGATAGATTAAGCATTTTCCCCTATTAATTAATCTTGCTCTGGGCTATGAAATTGAAAAGCTTCATTTATTTATATATTTACTTATTGTGAGGGAAAACGATTTCTCAGCAAAGCCCTCCCCGGTGAAACTGCAGCATCAAAGCCTCTGGCCAAGCTCCCAAGCATTCCATACTGTGCCTGCCATCAGCCACTACATCATGATATATAATTACAGACACAGATCACTTGCTGCTTTTGATACTAAATACAGGGAGGTATTTTACATTGGTGGCTTGATTGTGGTACAGACATTAATACCAGCCATAAAGGACAGATCACATTCCACTGATCTGTAGGAAATGTGAAATGGATCAGGTCTGCAGTTTTCTTTATGTTGTTTATTATTATACATTATATCCAACACACATCCAGTGGTATCAGCTCACAAAAAAAATCTTGACATTAAAGCCTTTCATGCCCATTGAGCTGCTTTTGATTTACGTAAACCAAAGATGAGCAACAAGCAGTGTCTGGGCTGTCCAGCCCTGAGCAAGGGGTTTGTTGGTGCTGGGTATTGCCCTCCACCCCTCAGATCCCAGGAGGACATGGCTGGACTGAGCTGAGCAGGGACCTGCTTTGGCCTGAAATCCTGGGGTTGCAGTTGCTGTTTAGCAGGGAGTGTTGCAGGGAGCTGCACTGCTGCCTGTTAGCACACTTTGTTCAACACAATTAGTACAATTCCCTGCCAGAGGAAACACTAAGGGATAGCTCGGTGACAGACTGGGGTTATTCAACTTTTGACAAAAGGTTAGGGCAATTCTCTTGAAACAGTAATTGTCTGTCACATGAAATACTGCAACTTCCTGAGCACAGGAAGGGGGACACCATGACATGAAGTGGATTAGAGCAGGAGGAAAGTAGAGGCAGGCAGGTGAATACAGAGGAGTCCAACCGGACTTGCCAAAATAGTCTAGGGTAGAATGGACAAAAAAATCAAGAATAAAAGTTAATAAAGATCTCAATTTTTTTTTCTGATGTGTTTGTAGCTAAAATAACTGAAGCTGGTTTCCTTCCAAGTCTTAAAGATTTTTGAGGTCAGTATGTGCACAGGGAACTTCTGTGGTATTGCACAGAGGGGCCTCAGAGGAATTGGCACCTGAGCCAAAGAAAGACAGAATGGCATAGGAAGAATAATGTATTTCTTGTGGTGACAACATTCAGTGCACTCTGAAAAGAGACTCACCTAATGAATGCATCATCCCAAAGCTCCAGAGCCCAATCCAGGCTAGATGCCACTGTTACCTGGCTAAATGGAGGCAAGTGAAGTGGATTCCCTGCCCAGGCAAAGGTTCTGCAGGTTTGGTTTGAGGAAATAATACACAGGAAGCCTTCAGAAGGGGCACACACCTTTTTCAAGCACGTGAGTGCACAAGGCAGGTTTGGAACAGAGGGTAAGAAAGGCTTAAAGTGAAAACTTCTAATTTAATCTTGTAATGGAGCCAGAAGTGATGTTCACAGAACACATTTTACTCCTAGCTTTAACTGGTCACAGGTGCAACTGCTGATTACCATTAAATTAATTCTGTTGATGAATCCTTCAGTATGTATCTTACAGTCCTCTTTTCTCCCCTATGGCACTTTGCTAAATTTTTTGTTCTTAATGCCTGAATGGAGCATTTATCTACAACAGGACCCTGGTCTTGACTGGGACAGAGAGCTGCTTCCACCTGACACGTAATACACAGGCAGGACAAGTGATAGGCAGCAGTGATAAGAACAGTGCATCTTCATAACATCCACTCTATGTACGACATAAATGAATACATCAGATTATTCTTTAAATAGCCTACTCTAAAATTAGATAAGTGAAGACTGCCACGTAACACTCATACTAATGGAATTGGAAGAGCTGGATATCAAGAGCAGACAGTGTTGAGAAAATTCTCTGCCTTGAAAATGTTAATTCATTTAATTGCCACTAATTGTACATAGCATCAGTGCAAATTCAAACCCGAGAACTGAACAAGCAGTTCTAAGCCTGACCTTCGCCAGGTAAAATCTGCAGTTTAAGAAAAATCTATTTCGGAATCAGTGAATGTATTCTCTTTCATGCTCACCCAGCTTTCCAAAGCACGCTGCAGGTGTGCAGACAAGCCCAATACTAAGATAAACACACCCCAAATTCACCTCCAATTTCTGTGGCACACACAACGAATCTTCCATCACCTTGTTCCTCAACTGCACGATTGGGAACCTGCAGAAAACCTGATGGTGTCTTAAAATGGCCACAGAAGTACCTGAACACCTTTCTATCCACTCCTCCAAACCACAGTAAATCCTGTAACAGATATTTCAGTTTTATGGTTGGACTTTTCCAACCTAAACGATTCTATAAAAAATTCTTACCCCAACGAGATTCTGGGAAGCAGAGAAGAGGGAAGACAAGACCCCTTTGTTTTATGGAATGAAAAATCTAGATGTGATAGCCAAGAAGACACTAAGCAGTGCCATGATGGACACAATTTGGTATGCTAGAGGAAAATTGCTTCGTCTTTTGGGAATTTATTGTCACAAGCCAGCTGCTTATACCGGATTAGAAAGGGAATTAGAAAATACACAACTCAATTAAAAAGTAATGTTTGTTTGTTTGCTTCTTGCAGTTCTTTTGCTCTTTCCTACTAATTCCTTCTCTTTTTCATTTTTACTTAATTCAATATTAATATTGATATTCACAAATAAATCCCCAAGATTCACGTCTTTTTAAAATGCCTCTAGCATTTTTCACACCACGGCCTGATCCTGCAGCTGTAAATGGAGCTGCTCCAGTTTCCATCGGCTCGGGATTCAGCCCCAAGCACTCCCCCAGCATGACTTCAGTGGGAGACGACCTTGGAACACAGTAACCTTTCCATAACATCAAACCAAAATGAAAAGGTGCCCCAGCCTTTCAAGCAAGGACACCGAAACCGATCAATATCACTTTACACAGATTTATAGCAAACTCGAAAGAAGGATCATGCTGAAGGCAAAACAGAAGAGGAATTTTTCTCTATGTGTTTTTCTGTTGGCAAATGTTGGAAGTGGAGCTGGCACGTAACAAATGCCGGTAGTTAACTCTACTACCCTCTAGAATGGTCCATTAAAATAACAAGGACAATAACAGGTGGTATTTTAAAGTAGCACTGAAATTCCAGCAAAATAACTGTAGAACTGACTGTAAATACCTGCACAGACTTTAAACAATGCCCCTGTCAGATTTATCAGATTTGAGGGTAAATTCCCATTTTCCATCAAAGTAGAGCAAAATCAAAGTACTCAGCTCCTTAGACCTATGAATTCTCTGTTGCTTTTAGAAGTAAAAAAGTTTTTAAAGACACAAAGTTCTTCCTTGTTCAAGAGAAGAAAGAAATCCAGCAATTTTTATTAGGTTCCTTTAAAAACTGAAAAAAATTCAGATAGAAAGCTTGTGGCACTCTTATTTATTTTTACTTTCATGAGGCAACTCACATGATTAGAAAAGAAACCCAAACATTCTGTACTGAGCTGAAAGAAAAAATAAGAAGAGAAGAAATGGGAAAAAGAAAACCCTCCAAAATGATGGTCGAGAAAATTCCATTAGCCTTCAGATGAACAAATGCATCCCATTGTCACATCTGACACTCTGAATGAGAAGTTATCAGGACTGAAACCATTTTAGGAAGCAAAGCTTGTACAGAACAAGGAATTGTTCAATTGCAAGTCCTATTTTTGGTGCCATTTCTGCTGTCATCCCCCAGCTGAGCCACCTGGCTGCAAAGGGGCTCTGCTGGAGCCCCACAGCATCCTCAGCTGCACTCTGGTGAGCTTACCAGGGCAAGGCATTTGAATTTTAAATTGCAGAGTTCCCTCCATCTTTTAAGCTATTCTTGTTTGATGCTCAAAGCCAGGAAAGTCAATTGAAACTTAATTCTCTTCTTCTTTGATTTATAGCAGCTGTGGATTAAGAAGCTGATTTGGGACAGATTCAATTGTTTCCTCACTGAAAAAAAAAACCCGTAAGAGCTTTTCTAAAGGTTTGCACCTTGAATAATGGTTGTGTGTGTTTTATTGTATTACACCACTATACTTTATTCGAAAGCATTAGTCAACCCTTATTTCCTGGAATCTCACCGTGGCCATTCCTGTGTTGTCAGAACATGGGAGTGACTGAACAGCACTCTCAAGACACATGGAGATGAGGGGCTTGGCTAATGTGGGATTTCATCCATTGAAAAACAGACTTTGGGCACCCCAAAATGGGCCATATGAATTTACTGCAGCTGTTAGTAGGATTTTTTTTTTTTTTTTTCAAATAAACTTTAAAAGGGTAGCTTTGTTTCAAAATTTTCACATTTTTCCACACTTTCAAGTTCTACATGTATAAATGATGCCCTGACATGAAGTGGACCAATTCTGATCCTGAAGAACTTTCAATTTTATATATATATATATATGTGTGTGTGTGTGTGTGTATTAGTGAAAAAGCTTAAATAATTCATTTTGGCCTGGATATTTCTCTTCACCAGTGTTTTGATTTCATCAACAAAGGAACAAACAAGCCAATTATTTGTATATCTCCATTCTCCTTAGTGAAGCCTTCCCTTTTCAAGTTTATAGGAGACAGCAGGCTTCAAAACAACCCACTCTGATCTGGGGCTTAGAGAAAAAGATGTTTAGTTCATATAAATCAATATACCCTCAGTGAGGAACATGAAACTGTGCTTTCATGCCAGGCCAGCAACCTACCTGGTTTTACTATCTCAATTCAGAGTAACTTTTTTGTTTGAAAATATATGTGTTTCATCACTCAAAAATATTCAGTTTAAAAAGATTTTGATTACAGAAAACATTAATGATGTATTTCCCTAAAATATGTGCATTGAAATGCACAAAGTATTGGAAGATGAGGACATGCTGTACAAAAAATAGGACCCCTTGACAAAAGAGGGATGCTTTGAAAAGATAAAGGGAAGATCAATATGTTCCATCTTCATAGGCTCTCATCTCATATTCTCCTGCAGTCTCAAGTCAAAGCCTACTTTTGTCTGTAGTCTAACAAAGAGTATCGGTGTTATGAAAGGTACAGTGGTTCCTTCTTTAGGCTCCCTGATAACTCGTCATTTGCAATCAGCCTGACATTCAAAACAGCTTTTTCTGTACCTGCCTGGCTCCCTTTGTGGAGCAGCTCCCACCCCGCTGCAGTGTGGAGCCGTGGTTCCCTGCAAGGCTGTTCCCTTTGTCTGGTCCTTCCCGACAGAAGCTCTCTCAGTACCCTGCCAACAATGGCCAGAGCAGAAAGCTGGGGGAGAATAAATCTGTTTATCTGATGTACCAGGGACTGCCATAACTCACTGCACAGGAAACTCTCAGCTGTGTTACTCACTGAATGAAAAACACACCTCAAAAACTCCTTAACCACAGGTGAGGATGTGGCAAATCCGTCCCCACTGACCAAAGCTGCAAACACAAGGTGCTACTGAGGTGCCCCATCTGCCTCAAGGATGTGCTGCCTTGCCATAAGCAGCTGGAAACTGAGGCATCCACAGAGACCAAGCCCAGAGATTCACCAAGCAGCCCACTTTGCATTGCTCCTGAAAGTCCTGCAAGGTAAATATAAAACACCCACCCTCTCTGGGCAAGTGCCACCCACAGCTGCACAGCAATTACAGAACAAAGCTTGTTCCCTGTCTCAGCAGTACCTGGATGTGACAGCAATTACTTGTACATAAAGAGACACCACTTTCTTCCCTTTTCACCCAATTATCTGTATTTAAGCTGTGCCTGTTTACAAGAAGTCATGCAGGATGGAAAAGGAAGTTCAAAATCACACTCGCTTCTTCCACAATAACGTAAAATAGCTTCCCTGGAAACGCAGAGTCCCTGTGACATTCCTTGGTGTCTCAGCCAAGAAAACTTTATAAAGTCCTTCCGTGAGGTACACTGTGCCTCTGTTATTTTTGCTTGTATTTATAGCAAGGTTTTGCTCTCCAGTTAAATAGCATTGGTATTCAGCACTATTTTGAGAATTTCTGAAGGAGTTGGGGGGAGGAGGAATGGACAGGGGGAGGATGGTGGTGGTGGGTGGTCTGTCTGGGAAGCAGCATCCCTCCATAAACTCATGGCAAGGCAGCTTGCTGGACCACCTACATGGGTTGTCACTTTCTGGCTCCACAGACAATTCACTCAAGAAAAAGGAATTCTCTTCAAAATCAGATGGATTGATTCCTTTCTTTTTCATGTGTCACCATTCTGGCCAATTACAATTACATCAGGAGCAGACTGGTTAGCTCAGAACATTCTACAGCTACTGCACAAAATAAGAAGTGGGGTATTAGAGGGTGCAAACACAATCTTTGTCCACCAAAGCAGCTACACAGGAGCCCAGAGCTGGCGGCAGCGGAATGCAGTTGTTTTATTTCTAGAATCCATCATTGCAACATCAGGGATTGTGGGGAATCACAAAACCCTTTTCCATATTGGCTCTGATCACCAAACCCCAGCACTATGCACTCACGCAGAAGCCCATGAAAAAATAAGATGGGCTTTTCTAATCTGAAAAATCAGTCAGGACCTTCACTTCCTTGCTGCCCACCTGTCCCTCCTAAGGAAAGCAGGGTGCCCCCCCCATCCAGAGGGCAGCCCTGGAACCTGGGGCAGCACCAGGGGACTTGCGCCGCTTCCTTAGCAGAGGCTGTAAATCAGACACTTGCTTTATCCAGACGTAATTGCATTTGTTACTTGTGTTACAGCAGATAAGGAAGTAGCCAGCAGGACGACAGAGTAAATGATGCCCACAACCAGCCTTCAACTTGCAAACACAGAAAAGCACCTTCTTTACAAACTCAGAACTCTGCTGGTTGAAAGCCTGAATTCTCGATAAGGAGGCAGATGTATACTTGGAAGAAAATGCTGTTAAAAAAACAAAATCCTTTTGCTGTAGACCAAGAACGGCTCTGAGCACTGAAACCCATTTCTTATCTTCCAGAGAATTGTTTTGTCTGGATGCTATTAGCACAGCGTTCCTCTGATCATTTGTAAATGCCATTTACAAACTCTGGCACGATTGTTCTCTGCAGAATAGATTACAGGGCCCAGCCTTCCTCCTTTCAGACCGTGTTTAACAGGGATGTTGCATCCTGTGTTTTTCAGTTCATGCTCCACTGCCCGTGGCCCACGTGCTGCACTGTAACAAACCAGCTCCAGCACACTGCTGAATGTGTGATGGGTGACACGCAGGGGATCCCACTCCCAGTTTGAAAACTTGCACTCTTCTTCTCAGAGAGCTCTCCTTGAAGCCACCACTGGTCCTGGCTGGGTCAGAGAAGTGGGCTGAGCCACGGAGAACCAGCTGCATGAATTCCCCGTGCTCACAACAGTCTCAGGCACACAGGGATTTCTGGTCCCATTCAGGGCTGTCTTCACAGCTGCACTAGTGGGTTGATCTCTGGCCTCACACCTCCTAGTGTAACATCAATTTGCAATGGTTTTGATCCATTATTTTGCTTTTTGCCAAGAGTATAACAAATAACAACTGCTGTTTACACAGACCAGATTGTCATTTATGTTGTCTCCTCAGAAGTACTGAGGCAGACAGAAAGGGAAGTTTGATTTTGATCCTATGCTAAGACTTGCATATTTCTTGACCTAAATCCTACCTGCAGAAAGATCTGAAATTCATGCCAGTACTGTCCATTAAAGAGCTATTTGACATGCCTCATCTCCATTTGCACTTAAACAAAATGGGGCACAGCTACCCCACCATAGCATCTGATCAGGTAAAGAACGGGTTAAAGACAAGAGCAGACATGGCAAATAAAGCTCTTAGGATAGCACACCACAAACAGAATTCTGTTCTGGATTTAATTGCTGCATGCAGGCAATCTAGGAATATAGAATACAAATAAGGAATGCTTCACCAGCCATTTATATGGGGGCCATATATGCTTGCTTAATTTTAAAACTAATTATCAAATAAACACGCTGGACTCTGGGCCAGAAGAAGCAGATGCTGTATGTTTACTTCTACTTTGAGCTGGAAGGTGCACTTTTTTCTTGGTGTTTTAGTGACAATGTCAAATTCTGAAAGGCACTGGCTGTTTATTAATTTCAGAGGAAGAAAGGGAACTCTGTTGTATTAATTAATTTCCTTCAATTCATGCAAGGCTTCAACTTCACAGTTTATGATCAAAGAAAGGACACCTAAAATAATGTTAAGTATGGTTTGGGTTATACAATGTGCTATCTGATAGTTTGGTTTCCACTTCTCTAACAAATCTTTTGCAAACACATCATGCAAGGACTCTGCTGAACGCCACACAGGAATGACAGAGCGAGAGCACCGGAACCAATGTTGAAACCAAACAAAAGCCAGTCACTGCCTTGTTGCTGCCAGTCCTGAGCTGAAACAACACTCTCCTCAAAACTACCCCCTACAACCTCCTCAAAACCATCAATGAACAAACACCTTCAGTAAGGGGACTGGTACCATTTTTCTAGAGGAATCCAAAGTCAGGTGATTCTCGAATGCTGCCACGCACCAGATCCCATGTTGGTGGCACCTGGATTTCTCGTGGTGCTGCAGTGAGCAGGTCCCAGCCACAGAGGTGTTTGCTCCCCCAGCACACTCCAAAGGCATGGAGCTGGTGAAACTCCAGCATCACAGAGACTACACTGATTCCAGCCCAACACAGAGAATTATGTCACATTTGCCAAAATATTAATGTGTGTTATGCTCCAGTGTTAACCAAAAACATTTCTTAATCCATCGGCTAATCCAAACAAACAAATTAGTATAATTGGAGAGTTGTGCTTGCGAATACAAAGCATAAAGAGAGGGAACACGGATTGTCTTGTTGTCATTCCTCTCAGGCAGCATGTGCAGCTAGTTCTGCTCCTTGCAGTCTGAGCATACTGGTATAATTGATGGCAACATTTATCATAACAGCAGTGCAAAAGCATCAACTGCTTGATGAATTTATTTACTCCTGCCCAGAAGTGAAGCTATGATTGGACCACTTTATAAACATCAAACTGCTGTAGACCTGGTCTGTTGTTGATTGCACAAGGGGAAAAGAAGGGGAAGGAAAAAAAATTAAAAACAGGGCAAAAACCCCTTGATTGGGAGGCTGGAGGTTCAGTGAAAAGACAAATCTCTTTCATTAGAGGAAAACAACCATTACTTTATCTAATTTTAAAAAAATTAAAAATAATCACTCACTCTTGCATCCATGATCAACAGCTGCAGCATTATCTGCTGCAGAGTTTAGTCCTGTCTCTGGCAGGTTTTTTCTTCCCAGCCCACAGGATTCCTGGGGGCAGAGAGTTGTAAAGGAAGTACCAACCTTCCAAACTAACAGGACAAGGACACTGGGTTTAGCAAGGCAAAACCAGGAACCACACCACATTCCTATTTTGTGATCTCTTGTCTTCCACATAGAAATATGGGGTCATATTCTCTTTGCCCTGACACTACACAGTCATCTGAACCCATGCAAAACCCTCCTACTTTTCCTGGGTGGATTCTGCACTTTTTGTGCAGAGATGGAAGTAAATCCAATGGGAAATAGGTCCAATGGCTTTACATTTGATAGGTTTCCAGACTCTGTCTCTAAAGGGGTCTGAAAACCATTGCTCGAGATGGAATGGTCTGTGACCCTCAGTCTGCATGCTAATGAAGTATGGATGTTTTTCAAATAATAGTTCCAAAAAAATTATTTTTTTCCTCCTTTGACTCCTCTCTGAGAAGAGCAGAGGGCAGCAGTATCTGGAGATGAGTTTCAAACATCCAGTTGCTGTTTGGAGCAGCAGCAGAGCCAGCAGCATCATCCCAGGATGATTCACAGACTGGGAAACAACATGAATGCCATTGCAGGCTTCTGCGGGGTAAAGAGTTCATCCTTAATGAGATCTTAATGTCTTATAACTCACTAGATAAAATTTAGTTTATGATATTATGCTAAGACACCAAAATGTAGTCAGCCCTGATACAGTCAGGCTCTTAACTCCATAATTAAGGCTCCATTTAGTGCTTCAAACTGCTGAGAAACTCGTATCTGCTACTGAGCTGCTTCCCCAGCCAGTGATTTTAGGAAGAGGTAAAAGAAAACCCAAAAGGGGAAAAAATAGTCCATGGTAGGGCATATATTGACAAAAAAGAAATCAGCTTTAGGTAATCTTAAAAAATTAAGATAATTTTGTACTCGAGGTTGGAAGAGCAGCATCTTTAGGCTCCCAGCTGGCCCAGGAGCTGTGAGTGACAACAGCTCTTGCCCACAATGTGAGCTCATGTGTGACCAGAGGCTCACAGACACTGCCTGGGGGTGGAGATGCAGGAGCCTGCAATGCCTCCCACCCCTGCCCACCAGAACACCAAACCCTGCTGCATCCAGCACGCTCCACGTGGAAAATGGGATGGCAGCAGCAAGAGCTGCTCGTGGCTGTTTCCCTCCCCTGCCAAGGGATGGGTGGGGAGGTGGAGAGCTCTGGTGCATGAGGCATCTGTTTTCAGGGCAGACGGTGGAATACACTGACACTGCCTTTGGATGGTAAAAGTTAGTAAAATACAGACTTCTCAGTAGAAGTAGGCAATTAGTATTTTCTACTACCTTGACAAAAATCTTGTAGACGTTTTAATGGGCTTAACAGCTGAACTGACACCTTTGGGCTTTCATTCAGAGGCTTTGGTGGTGCCACTTGATGAAAGTCTCAACCCTGAGCTCCTTGAACACACCAGGGGCACTTGCTTTCCTGGACAGTGGCCAGGTGAATGACTGAGGGCAGATTTTTTGTTGTTCTTTGAAATAATAGCTTTTGTGCTCAAAGGTGTCACCTTTCACAGCACTGGGACAAGAAATTCCAAACATGTCTTGCAACAAGTAAGACTTAAAAGCACACAGGGGTGCATCCCAAGGGAAACAGCAGTGAACTGTCCTCAGGAGCCTGTGCAAGCTAGCAAGGGTAAACACTGTGTAGGGCAGAGACCAACGCACTCCACGAGCAGTGTAGCAGCTGACAGTGGCTGTGTCAGGCCCCAAGCAGAAATAAGTGGGATTTCAGAAGCATCTGAGGCCTCAAGAGCACAAAGGTCACTCCATTTCTTTGTTGCTTGCATTCCTTAATGACTTGGAAGCTTTAGAAAATTCCTGCTGAAACCTTTTAAATTCCCTTCCTAATTATGCTGCATCTACCTCTGAGGAGCCACATACAAGGCACTTTGTTGGCAAAAGCTGGTACAAGCACCATGCTCCCAGTAACAGCCTGGGAAGGAGAATGGGAACAAGCACACTGCCTCCCGAGTGCCTGCAGGACCAGGCTGGCATTAATCCAAAGATTATTTTTACGAGTGGGACTCATGTCTCCTTTATGTTTTATGCAGCACTTCAAAGTCTAGGTCAGTGTCACACAAAGAACAATAAGATAATCATAGTAATAAAATGCTAATCTGTCCCATTAACCTCTGCCTGGAAAATTGCAGCAGACCTGGCTTCCAATAACAATGCAGGGAGGCCTGAGGAGAGGGCAGATTAGACAGATTCCAGCACAGGGAAATAACCCACCAAATCCTGCTGCATCCAGCTGCTAATGTTATACACCCCATGGAAAATTGGATGACAGCAGCAAGAACTGCTGGTGGCACAGTTTCCATCCTGGCTGCTGAGCACAGGAATTGAGTGAGCCCCGGGCAGCCCAGCCAGGGAGAGGGATGGCTATTAATGTAAAAGAAAAGCCTGCATAAGTAGGGGTAAGCAGTTTCTACCACACTCATTGCTGCTCAGTGAAAGGCACAGCTGCACCTTTCTCTGAGTTATCAAAGATTATTTCAAAAGAGTACAGAATGGCATTTACAGCAAGATACATCCCACCCTCTCTTCTGTTACTCTGTTCTACAAAGCACTGGGACGTGGTCCCCTCCCTTTAGCAAAAGCCTCTGGGCCAAAATATTGCTTCCCACACGAGGTGGCCGCTCACAGGTAGCCTGTCCTTACTCAAGTCCTTCAGAGGCCGTGCTCCTTTTGCCAGAAGCAGAGGGTAGACAGATTTCCAACAGCTGCAGCTGGGACTTAGAGGAGAATTTAAAGTCTCAGACAAACGCCTTGGTGGATGAACCAAAGCTGGCTCTGCTTGCCCGTGCTAACGGGAGTCGGCCCAGGCCTGGCTCTGCTGGGAGCTGCCAGAGCAAAAAAAATGCTGCGGATGGAGGAACTGAGCACAGCATGAGAAAACCACAGAACGGGTCCTGTGGTTCCCTTTTCAACATGAATCTTGCTGGTTACTTCAAAAACTCTGTGAAGGAAGGCAAAGGGACTCTCTACTGTCTTTCAAAATTCAAGAGGCTTTCAACTGCAAGGAACAAATCTCTATCAAAGACAATTATTTTTGCTTTTAGCATAAGCAGCTCCTTAAAAAAATAAAACCACAGCAGCGTGTAGCAGCTGAGGACTTTACTTCCCCCATACTACCAGCAGCTCTGCTGTAATCTTTGCTTTTCTTGCCTTTTGCATGATAGTTCAATGACAGGACGAAAAGGCAGTGGCATTTCCAGGTGGTTACTGCTCTTTTCACTGAATATGAAGCAAGGAGTTTCTCTGGACTTACACCTTCGTGGAAGCCTGAGCTGCTCTTCAAACCCCCAGGGTGGCAGTGATCCAAGGGAGCTGAGGGCTCTGGAGGATGTGCAGATGGGCAGCTGGCTGGGCAGGCCCAGCACAGAGGCTCTGCAGCCAGGATGGCCGATGTGAGGAGAGCAGGACAGCTCAGCCTGGCTGAACCTGCTGGCACCGCTCACGGTCATTTCAGGACAGGCACGAGGGCCCATCATGAGTGTTGCTCTCAGCTGTTCTATCACACATGCACACGCCCTCTCACAGAAGAGAAAATCACAACCACCATGGTTGGCAAAAAGTCCTCAATACCATCAGAGTAAATCCTTCCTTGCTATCCAAATATACTTTGGGGGGGGACACTTTATTGTAGCTTTACTAGGGGGTTTTAATTATTATTTATAACTGTTAATACTCTTTCTACATTATTTAACTATTTCACAAGCATGCAAAAGCAAGCCCAGCCAATTAACAGGCATTCCTCTGCAAACTATTAATTGCAGAAATATCTCTCAGGTATGCCCCGGTCCCCAGCAAGATTATAGGCAAGCAACAGCGGGATGCACAGCTTAGGGCAAATCAGGACCACACAATCAGAGGCAGGAACAAGCCACAGAGCTGCCAGTCACACTTCCTTAGCCTGGGTCTGCTGAGGAACACCTTCCCCTCTGCAGAAGATGGAGCTTTCCTGGTAAAGGACAACACTATCGACCACATGAGATGGGCATGACCAGTTTCCTGTTTATTTTCCATTGTCTTTCTGCTCATTTCTTCTCTCTGCCGTCTTTCTGAATGATCTCATTCACTTTCTTCTCTTTCACACACCGGAAGGATCACTAAGAATCACTCACCCTCCAGCCTGAAGAGAAAGGGCAGCAATGCTGTGAGGAGCTCAGCAAGGCAGAGCTGCTGCAGTCAGAGAGGAGCCTCAGCTCGGGTCCAGGATCCCTTGTGGCCATGGCAGCAGCAATCCCCAGGAGACATGAGCTCTCCCAGGCTCCTCTTGCCTTTCTGGGGAGCTCTGCATCCTACCCTGAACTCCAGGCTGATGGAGCTGCACCACAATCAGGAGTGACTTTAGACCCAACTGGGGATGCTGTGCACCACAGCTGCAGGGGATGTGAACGAGCACCAACGTCAAGGCAGATTTATACCAGCTGAGAAATCTGTTTTCTCCCCAGCCCACCTTGCAAGAATAAAGCATTTCCTTTCCTCAGTCATGAGACACTAGCAGGGTTTGCAGGGCTCTGTCTCCAACTCCCTCCAGAGCCAGGCCTGTCTCCTGAGGCTGCAGCAGTCTCACCCAGGATGTTTGGTCTTTTAATTCAATTCCCTTAAACCAACAGCACTGCCTAGGCTTTTCCCTTCCATTCTGATTAGCAGACCAAATATGTTCTAGATGAATTGCATAATTATATCAGCAAATCCATTTTCTTTTGCATTTTTTTTTCCAGTTTCCCAAACTGCAGGGCTTTTTTTTCCCCTGCAGAACTCCCCAAAGAGATGCCACAAAGCAAAGCAATCATGCAAAAAGATTTATGACAGTCATTTGTATACATGAGTATGCTCACAGACATTCAAGTTCCCTCTTCTGTCTTCTCCTTTTATTTAGTGTGAAAGCACAAGCTGTTCCCAAGTCACATTTATACATTTTTCATAAATCAGATACACCACTCATATCATTTTAAAGATGGACATGACGGGGGTTTGTGTGTTTTCTTTTTTTCAGGGTCCCAGCATATCTCATGCTTCGCCTGAAGTCTTTAAAAAGCATCAAATTTAATCAAAAGGGACACTCACCTCATAATTAACCATGACCTGGACTGAGCTCTTGCTCAGTGTGGGACTGGCACAAACCAAGGGGCCTGGGAAGGAATGGTGCTGCAGACACAGCTCCTGCTCCCCCATCCCCTGTCGGATCCTGCAGCTCTCAGCAGGTACAGGCTGCTCTCGTGGAGTCACCTTCCAGGTTATATTCGTGCTCTGAGACACAGCTGAGCAGTGACACCCCAAAAAAAAGAGTGTGACAGGAGTTCCTGCAGACTTCTGCAGGGCCCCACCACAGCCTGGCTCTTCTCTAGCAGTAAACCAGCAAGATCTGGGTAAAGCACGTGATTCACAAAAACTAACACGCATTCCTGTATCTGCTGTGGACTTGCAGAACAAACACAGACATCTCCTCTAGGTTTTTCCCCCATCTCAGTTTCCTACTTGCAAATGCCTGCCCTATTTTACAACACCACACAGCAAACGTAGAACATGCCTTTGTTAGAAACAACTTCATCCTCAGGTTCTTCTCCTTAACCCATCCTGTTCTCCCTGAAAAAATAACGGAAACTGTACCGACTGGAAAGAAATGTATATTTTTGCCCTAAAACCCCCAGCAGTATGCACACATCTCATCTTGCAATCTGCTGAAAGAACAAGACAGATCACAGCTTGATTAGCCAATGTCTGTCTTGTGCAGTCCTTTGCTTTACTCTGTGCAAGCTAAGTGAAAAAAATGCCTGAAATCAGAAAAGACAGGCTCAGCAATTTGGATTGCTGAGATCCTAGGATGGAGTTTGGGCTGGCCTGTGATGCAGGGAGAGTCCCAACATTTGCACAGGTTCCCTGAGTGTCACAAACTCAGAGCAGGTCCACGGCTGCACGTTACAGATCACGTGCACGCAACACACAGAGGAAGCAGCAGGCGCTTGCCTTGCTCTGCTTTGGCAATTCTCCCTTCACTCTGATCACATCAACATCTAAAAACCAGGCAAATGGCAGAATCCAGGGCAGAATCCTCCCCTGCTTTGCATCCTGTCTACACAGGCACACAACCACCTGAAGGGCTTGGCAGGGGGCAATCAAACCGCAGCACATCGTTGGGCCTGCGTGTCTGTCGAGTAACTCATCTCATTACAGCACAAACAGGAGACACAGAAGCAGACTAAATGAGCTCCTGAGCAGAATGCCCACCCTATTACCCAGCTGAATGCTTCCAAAGAGTTACCAGGAAATATCAATCTTCTGTGTTCCTGGGAACGTGCCGATGCAGCAGGGAAGATTTCAGCCCTCCTGAAGTATTTCAGTGCTCAGCACAGAACCTCCTCTTCCAACCTCTCTCTCAGGAAGCAAAGCCTCGCCAGGATTTGGCTGACATCAGTCACCCAGAGCACAGAGATCCATCTTTATCTGTGTTTATCACAGATTTTGTGCTACTTAAGGCAAGTGTCTTCTCTGCTTTAGCAGAACTGTCAGAATTGGGATTGGTTAGACAAATTTTTTTTTCCTTTCTTGGGGAGAAGTTGAACAAAGCCTTTTTTGTTCTTGTGAAATGTTCATTTGCAAAACATTGGCATTTATTAGACACAAAATCTAAAGAAGGTGACATTAAAAGCTGGGTTAAAAGAGAGTTTGGGCTGTTTCCTGTGAATAAAAGACAAAGCATTGCTAGACAAAATCAGATACTTTCTGAAAACATTTCATTTAATTGGATATAAGTAGTTTGCCTGATGACGATGTTTCCCTGATAATGATGTTTTTCTAATACACAGGACAGCTGAAACTCTATTCAGAAAGGCTTTGAAATCACACTGAAAGAGGCCATTTCTGTACAAGAGCGGTATCAGAAAATGTTCCATATTTTAGTAGTCCAGAGTATCAAGATCACTCAGCAGTGGAAGGTGGTGAAATGAAGAGGCTATAAAGTTATCAAAACAAGAGGAGAATCTGTTCAGATTAGAGAGAACTGTGAACAGGAAGTCTCTTTATTTTTAAATACTATGTATTAAAAGCCTAGCATGAGCAAATGATGCTGAAATTGTTGCTATGTGTTGAAAGAATGAAGATGAATATGACAAGAAGAAGGGGAAAACAACTAACACGTTGAGAAAGAAACAGTTTCTAACTGATAGCAATTAAACCTGGGCATGAAGGTTAGTCTCCTGATGTGGTTTTATTTCTAATCACTTCAAAAGTGGATGTGTGAAGCTGTAAAGCCAGTCAAAAAGTGTCTATCTCAAGATCTATGGGCTGTACACTTGGCAGATTATTTCTTACAGGAACATTATCAAGCTGCCATTCCCAGCGCTCGTTTAAATAATCCTGTAAAGATAACAAGTAATGCTCTAATTAAAAACATTCTTTTCCATCATGTAAATCACTTTAAAGATATCTGTGACTGATATGATGGACATTAAAAATTCTGATAGCACCCACCCAAGCCTGTGCCAGCAGCACGCTGGTATATAATTTTATCTAATTGATCAATTAAATTAAAATAATCTTTGAAACAAGCTATAATAGGAGTTGTACAATTCCAGTGCTACCTATTATATTCCTTGCTTCTTTATCTACTCTGTCTCACTAAAATATTCGTCCAGGTCCTGGATGAGCAATAAAATGGCAGCTCTGATGGTTTCATGACAGAGCAGTGGATGAGCTATGGCTGAACAGTTCAATTAATTCCAGCCTCTCCCCGTGTTAACTGTTTCTTACTGTTATAAAAAGTATTGAACCAGGTCCTTTTCTACATCCCAGTCACTCCACTGCTTGCAGCAATTCTCAGCCTTTAGAAGACAACCAAAACTGACACAAAGCCCCCAAAGAGGTGGCAGTTTCACACAGCAGGTTGTTCATGGAGAGGCTCTGTTTCTGCTGGGTGTAGACAGGACCTTCTGCAGAAAAACTCCCACTGTATTTTTTTCATCTCGTCATTCTATGAACGGTGTCAAAATCGGATTATCTCGGCCTCTCTGCCTTTTGTAAGAAACAGCACATGTAATACTTTTTTCCAGGTGGAATTCATAGGTAGATTAAAGTGAGTTCTGATTGCTTTGCATTATTTGGGGACAAAAAATCCCACACAAGGGAAAGCTCAGAGACAACTGGTCTAGGGGGTTAGCAAAAAAAAAAAAACCACCACAACAAAATTAAAAGAACGGGAACAAAAAAACTGGAAGAGAAAAACTGCAAAAAATCCAATCTGACATCTTTCACAAAGAAAATTTTGTCTTTCATATTCATTTACTAACATTTTGTAAACCTTGAAGAAAGAAATCTAAAAATCTCAGTCTTACTGGGGAAAGAAGGAAGGTAAAAGAGAGATGCTGCCCTGCCCAGATGAGCACAGCCTTCTTTGGGATGCTGATCTCAGGAGGGTGAAGTCTCCCACTTTTTCACAACTCGGTATATTGCAAATGAAATGTATTGGCTCAGGCAGACAGAATGGGGAGATTCTATTTCAGTCAGCCAAGATCGATGAGCAGACTACTGACCGGTAAAAGAGTCAAGAATTAGCAAAGCAAAGGACTTTTTAATGGAACTTTATATTGTCGATCTCCATCTGCCATCCAGAGTCTTCAGTCAAAGCATGAAATTTATTCAGACATTATAACCACCTAGCCTTACTCTGACATTGGGACTTAACATGCCTTCTCTTGTTAATATCATTCAGCAACAGCTGCATTATATTACCTGTCAAAAACTATTAATCCAATTCTGTTTTCATGTATATTTATCATTTCCCTGCCAACCACAGTCAAATGATTCTGTAAGACACATCGATTTCCTGAATGAATTAAATGAAAAGTATCTGTCATAAGTTTTACAGACACTGGAGTGATTTTCAGGTACTCTTGGTTTTTTGCTCTATTTTATCCCCAATAACCTGCAGAAAATAATCAGGGAACAGGGGTGTACTCATTCTGAGACCTTTTTTGCTTCCTTTAATTTTACTTGCTTGGAAGAACAATGGCATAGACCTAAATATTCTTACCTTCCTCATATTCTTGCTCTGTTTCAGGCAAGCTCCTTGTGCAAAATACTATTTCACCTCAATTGCTCACCCGAGTGGTTCCCAGAATCAGAGATAACCAAGTTACAGAATCACAAAAGGGTTTGGGTTGCAAGGGACCTTAAAGACCATCTCGTTCCAAACCCCTGCCATGGGCAGGGACATCTTCCACTATCCCACATTGCTCAAAACCGTGTTCAGTTTGGCCTTGGGCACTGCCAGGGATGGGGCACCCCCAGCTCCTCTGGGCATCCTGTGCCACGGCCTCACCACCCTCACAGGGAAGAGTTCCTTCCTAACATCTAGTCCAAATCCAGCCTGTTTCAGTTTGAAGCCATTCCCCCTCATCCTGTCACTGCAGTTCCTGATGAAACCCATTTTAACAAAACCATTCTCTGCTCCTGCCCTTGCATCCAAATCATAAGACCCAACACATGGGAAGTCACCACCCATCTCCCACCACATCCAGTGACAGCTCTCACACCCCGTTTAAACAATTCCCATTTACAAAACACTGCCCAGGTGCTGCAGTGGACCACAGGCTGCACTCTGCCTTCCCCAACTGGGCAGCTACATGGCAAGAAGTGCAACCCAGCTCCTGCAGTTGATGAATATTTACCATTTACATCTAGTACCCATAAAGAGAATTTAATGCATAGCAAAAACCAAGCATGAATTGTTGAAAAACAACTGGAGGTCTTGGTCATTGAACCCAGGAGTCCTGAGGAAACATGACATTTCTTGAGCAAGTCCCTCTCATTATTTTCTTCAAATGAAATTATAATAAAGTTCACCGTGCCTAAAGCAAAAATTAAAGTCCGCAGGGACTTCAAAAGTGACAAAAGGATAAAAGTTATGTTAATATGAACAGAGAGTTTCCTTCAATCCAGAGCAGGAGGTGCCAATCACCTGGAGATAACAGGCAGAGCCTCTCAGTGACATTCAACTGACTGGTGAGGAAAAGTAATTTTTCTGGAAATGTCTTTTCCTTTCAACTCCCTTCAAGTATTGATTAACTGAATAAAAACCTTTAAAAGCTTCTTTGTCTCCCCTTCAGCCCACCTCCGAGGGCATCCTGTAGATGGCCCAGTGTCTGGAAGATGCTGCATCACGGAGAGGTTCGGCTCTTGCACAGGAACACAACGGAGTGGGGAGGCTGAGTGAATCTGACTCGTCTCCATTTGATAATGCCAGTGGGAACACCCAGGTGACCCCAGAGCTGTTCATCTCTCAAGCTCATTGCCTCCATCCCATTCCCTAGGATACAAATTCACCTATCCTCATTATTTGCAGGCAGTAAATCTTCCCCGTCTCCCCAAGGAACGAGATGCAAAATGAAGCATTGTTTTCAGGGATCACACTGCCAGCAGCTGAGTGATGCTTCTCAGAACGACACCAAATGAGCTGTGGAACGCAGCCCGTTATGGGTTGGACCTCGTGTGCAATACATCAAGCTCTTAACAGCCGAGACACAGCACTGTGCAGGTGAGGTTTGCAGGACAGGCATGGGATGGTGCTGAACTGGGGAAAACAACAGCTGAGCAAAGCATTTGCTGCCTGTACTCCGGGCTCTGGACTTGCAAAAAGCACAGCAGCTCTGACCAGGACCCTCTCTGGCAAACAACACATTCCCCAAACAAGTGTTTCACATCCGTAGACCAGACATCGAGGCATGTACAATACTGAGTTTTAACACGTTTTCCACATCAATATCTAGGGAGAGTTTGTCCCTGCTATTTATTCAAATGCAAATGCATCTGGGAGATGACAACGGGGGACAAAAAAGGGGACAATCTCCTCCCCTCCCCATCTACCTCTTTTGGTCAGCCTAATCTTACCCAAATCATCTCTTAGCAGGAGAATGTGAAAGGAGGGCCCCGACTTGAAGGAGCTCCCAGGAAAACATGCAAAGTGAGAATCAGAAAGATGATTTCAGCATCTGTAATTGTGTCTGGGTCAGGGAGAATTATGCCGATTTTAAAGACACTGAGAGAAGGCTACAATATTTTTGATTTGAAGGCATGACAGTCTAGATAGGAAACCTGACTGAACACAGAAAGAAAAAAAGAATTTCTTAGAAGTGATAAAGAAAATATAGTCTGTCCACTGCCTGAAGGAAGGAAGGGAATTTGGGGTGAGACAGTGAAGAGCTGGAATCTAGGTAATAGGTCTAGGTCAAACTGAGCATATTTCCTATGTTTCCCCAATGTTTTATAGCTGAGGTAAGAGGCAATGATTTCACATCCTTTTCAGGCAAAGCAGATCAGTAATTTCTCCAGGATCAGCCTTGATTTCATTCTCCTCTCTGAATTCCAGCTTTCTGCATTTGATATTTCCTCAGCAATTTTTTTTGTAGCCACCATGAATAACAAAACAGTGCTACTTCTACTCTCAGTATTCCCAATTCTGCTGCTGCTATTTGCTCTGGAACTGGAGCTCTTTGCCTTGGCCATATTGACTCAGATATCCCACAGCCCAAAACTGCTTTAGTGCTGTTTGCAAAATTGAACAGTTACTTACTGAAATCCTTCATTTCTCACATCCCCCCCTGCACTTAGAGTCATCTCTCTATGAAGCAGCTAGAAAATATTCCTGAGTAAAGAAGCAATGCTGGCTTTCCTCCCCTTGCCTGACAAAATGGGAAATGGGAAATCAGAGCACAGTGCCTTAGCTCAGGCTTCACTCAGGCCTTGGAGAGGTTTCCTCCCTTCACCAACCTGCAGGGAAAGTAATGTCTCTACAGGTATGTAAGAAGTGGTACTGACATCCCATCACCCTCCTGCTGCACACCGAGTATATCACAGCACGTACAGGTGTGCAGTAACCCCTTTCTTTTCCCCTCCACCTTCTCCTCAATATTACAAAAAGGGCTTATGCAGCTGCTTGAGGAAGCTGAAAAACTACAGTTATCTCAGTTGAGATTCAGACCATGTGTTTCCTGAGGAAAGTCCGTGTTCCCTCCCTGAAGCAGCTCCCCAGAGCTGGGGCAGGAGGAAGCACTGGATCTGAGCATTCGGGTGCGGATTTGCGCTGCGCTCCAGAGGGGACGGCCAGACAGCTCGGCTGGACAAACCCCCAGCTCAGCTCAGCTGCCACTGGGAAGTCTCATAAGTTGTTATAAATAAAAGTTATGAATTGGTAGCAAACTAGCCCTGGGAACAGGAAGAGTTTGGAGTTCAGAGCGTGCTGAGTCGCTGCTCCGCGGGGCTCTCGTGCAGCCTCCGCGTCACCAAAACCGCCCGCAACCCCAAGGGGCTCTCCGGGGAGCACGTTGGTTTGTCTGAGCTTTTGTCCCCAAATAACCATCTGAAGCTTCAGCTGGAAGAGGAAACGACATAGTGTACATATTAAAACAGCTACAGCGGAGGAGGAAATTGCCTTTCATTAATTTTCCATAAGTGGATTACACCAAGCAGAGTGTAAACAGTCCCATGGGCACCAATTACCAGGCTTATTCTATAACTGAATTGTCCTAAACAAGCACCATTTTAATTTGAATATCAAATACTTTACACAGCAGGAAAGAGAAGGAATAAACCAACCTAACAATGCATTTGTTATGGATTTCTACAAAATTGCTGTGGAAACCTCAGTGTCCCCAGTGGATTGTGCACGGTCTCTTCACACATGCTCATGCTGCACATCTTCCTCCATCGCAGGAGAAGCAGCATGGGCACATGCCAGCCATTGTGCCATTAACAGAATGGCCTCAGAATCTAAGCAGAGGCCAAATAAAGAAAGCAAACCAACCAACCAAAAACCCCCACATCATCTCCCCACATTTAATTAGATTTGGCATGATTACCTTTTTNTTTTTTTTTTTTTTTTCCTTTTAAGAGACTAACTTCCTAGAGCTATTTTCCGCTTCTAAAGGTCTTAATGAAATTAGCCTTCAGGTGCAATTTTTCTCTAATAAACTGGAATGAATAAATACCTCGTATGTCCAGGAATGAGTGAAGCCAGTGGCATTAAAGAAACAGAACCAAGCATTATCCAGGTCAGTTCTTCAGCATAAAAGCAGCAGCACACATTCCCATGAAGATCTGGAAAATCCTTCTCATTTCCCAAACTCTAGCTTGTCCGTGAACAATGAACATTACCAATATCAGCAAAAGGCCAAAGATTCAATAGATGAAATTAGAAATGAGATAATAAAATGGCCTACTCTGTCCAAAGGAAGGCAGGGAACTTCAGAGGACTCTCCACAACTTTTTTGATCGGGTGAAACACAAAGTTTTGTCCTCATATTTGTATACAGTGTAGTTATGGCTATTACAGATCAGCCCTTTTAAGTCTTAGCCTCACTCAAATACATTAAAGCCCTGTAATTCCTGTTTGGGTAACTGAGAATGTGCAACCTATTTGGGCTGGAGAAAAGGTCTAAGAGAGGGGTGGGTTATCCTGGTTTAAAAAGCAGAAACCAAGGCATGCATTAACTGGTTTAGCCAATGAAGCTCAGGCACAAAGCCTGAAGAACATCTACTGCTTAAACCTCAGGGCTCCGAGCTCTTCATCTTCTCCTCCAGAAACTGTAAAAATGCTGGAAAAAGCATCAGAAAATCTGTCCTCTGATCTGAGTCTCCAGCACACTCTCTGATACAGCAGATTTGCAAGATGCTGTTCAGCACCTTCACTGGTACGAGTTCAGCAGTCCTGCCACAGCACACTTGACACTGCAGTGTGTTCCAACAGATCATGCTGTGAATTGAAAGCCAAGTGTTCTCTGTACAGTTCTTGAAGAAATAATTTGGTTCCTAGGTGAGGGCAATGTTGTTAAATGTATTTGAAGCTCTGAATACTAAACAGTCCTTTTTTCCTGCTGTATATTTTGGGTTCGTTTTATATCATATAGATGAATGGGCAGGGAAGAGCAGCCTTCTGGAAACTGAGTTTGGTCTTTGCCCAAAAACCATTATTCATTTCCACGTAACAACAGCAAGAACTGCTTGTCCTCCACTTGTACTTACACCACTGAAAGGAAAGGCCCTGAAGAGAAATGTGGAGAGAAATTTTTACATGTAAAGCAGAAGTTGTTAAGTTTCCTCTTCTTCAATTTCATTAAACAGGAGAAGAAAACACAGCAATTATTCAGACTGAATCTCATCATCCTATTTTACAACCAGTGTCCAAAAAGGCCTATCCACAGCATCTTTCCAGTCATGTCTACCTATCTGAGGTGAGGATTGAGCAATTGCATCCACAAGGCCCTGCAGGAAAGAGTTTGCTGTCTCCTAAATCTGTCTGGCTGCTCCTACACAGCAGCAGAAGTTGGGCCCCTCTCCCCCCACAGTGGCAGATTAGAGGTGATCAGCCAGAGGGTTTTGTGCCCAGACGTGAAGTGCTCGGGAATCCTGTCTCCATCTGTGCCAACCTGTCTCCTCCTGTGCCAACCCACGTCCTGCTGAAGCTCCTCGGTTCCCCCATGAGGGACTTTAGCCAGCCCTGCCTGGCCATGGCCTCCAGGCACAGACACTAGTGTGGAGCACTTCTGGATTTGGTATTTCCTCTTTTCCACTGTTTATTAGGCTGATACATCACTCACAGAAGAGGTGAAGACTGCAAATACCACTGTCAGCTTCAGGCACCAGTCATTTCCAGATTTTGCCACCACTGAAGAAGCACAAAGGGCAGGCACAGGATATAATTTTTAGTCTTTCCTGTGGCTGCCAGGATCTCAAGCTACTCCCTTGCTCATTGCACATACACTGTTCCTGTATTCTGCTTGCTGCCTGGATCTGACAGGGGCACATGCTTCTCTTTCAGCCCCATCCATTATTACCAATCCAGTGGAAAAATCATTCCAGATCCCTGCTCCAACATCTATTTCCATGTGACCTTGACGGGGTCACTGTACGTCAGTTGTTCACCCAGGGTCTTACTTCAATAGACCACTGAAAGTATAAAACACAATTCCCTGGAAGAGATAAGTTACAAACATGGGGATAAGGATTAAGGATGGTTAATGGGCTGTGCACGCTAAGCTTTGCTACAGAGGTCACTGGATTCTGTCCCCCACCAGAGCCACTGTGTCCCAGTGTCACATAAAGTCACGCTGGCATTCCAAACCACATCCACAAGTCTCCAGTTCAGCCTGTGAGAGGAGATCTGTTGGATGAAAAATAGCAGCAACGAATTTCAGGCTCAGCAGAGAAGCTCCCTGTATATTTATGAGCCTAAGTCCAACCTTTAAAAACTCTCTTTTCCCCAGTGCACTTTTTTTCAACAGGAAGTCATGGATAAAACAAAAAGAAGCTGCTAATGATAAAATAGTCAGGCAGAAAGAATAGATTTTTACTTTTTTCACATCCCTAGCAGCACAGTGAAATAGCAAGGAACATCAACAATTTATTTACTGGTCTTCAGTACCACATCCTGCTGTTTTTCCACCCCCAAACAAGACCCTGTGGGTTTAATTAAGTTTTCAGAGGAGGCTTGGGAGACGCGATTTCAGTCAGTCTATGTCCTTTATTCCGTGTTTTCTATGGATGCACGGGGAGAAAACCAACACAGCAAAATAAATCAAACATGGTCCTGGTGAGCAATACACCAGACAGACATGGCAACCCTCCCTTGTCCTCTCACACTGCAAGAACACAGTGGAGGGAAGTCCAGAAAACCTCTGCCTGTGCAAGGTGAGGGAAACCCTCAAAACTTAGCTTCTCACGGACATCATTCTTCACCAAGAAATTGGAGGAAGATGTAAACGAGTCACCTGATGGATCTTCCCTCCCTCCCTTGCCACATCCACGTGCCATTACCTCATCCCTCGACATCTCCAACGAGGCTGGCATTTCCAGTCTCATCTTTGAGTGAACCATTGCTGTGATCTGGACAGATCACCCAGGAGTAGGTCCAAAGCAGCACTCAGACTTCTGAAGATGCAGATGGGCTCCTGCAACTGGGAGTTCAGCCCTTACAAAATCCACCAGCAAACGGACTCGGATCTTGGGACAAGTCAATGATTTTACATACTTGGCCCTTGGACTTCCTGCCTCTGTACATCATCTGCACTAGAGGAAAACAGGAATATCTGACCTCTGTGGGACAGTGTGGGAGAGCAGGAGAACACTCAGCTGCGATAGGGAAATGTGTTTGTGCAGCAGGATTTGCAGAGAGACACATGAAGACCCAAGCCCTCGTGGGCCCACACAGCAGGCCCTGTCTTACAGCACATTCAGACTTTCTGAACTGATGTTACCAAAGGTATCAGGATTTTTTTAATGCCTTTCTGATGAAAGCCTAGACTTGTTCACAACCCCCTTTCAAGTCAAGCAGCCAGCCAGTTCTCCTCTTTCATAAAATACTGTGTTCATGTTGAACACAACATACTCTGCAGAAAAATTGAGCCATCTTTTTTAAAGTTGTTTCTAGCAGATTAACAATCTAAGCCCTTTTACCTCCACTTTTTTTCTGAACGCACTGAATGTGTTCTGCTCCCACAAAGCACATGCTAAAATACATCTTTTGCCCCAGCATTTTGAGTTAATCACCCACCTGAGTCTTAATCTCTGTCTTAAGGCCCTGCTTCATTTTTGGGAGGCTCTAGGTCAGTATCAAAACTCTCTTGACTGTGTTCACTTGTGAGCACATTAACTCTGCTGTCTCTCCAGAGGGAAATCCTCTGCCCTGACTCATAATTACCAGCAGACCATTTGAATCTCAAGGCAGTTTTGCTTTGGCATTTGAGATGACCACACAAGAGAGACCATTTCCTGTAGCTATCTTTAAAACAAGGGAGTCCAACACACCCATCCAGAAGCTTAGCTGAACACTACAAGCAGTAAGAGGTTCGGGAATCGTGCTTTTAGAGAGATTAAGGTCAATCCATTTTTGAGGAACCTGACTAGAGCCCCAGAACAATAACTGAAAATAATTCCCAGGCCTAAGCCTTCTNCCCCCCCCCCACCCTTAAACTACTTAATCTCACAGGCCCCTGTCTGTATTTTTCATGATTTAAAAAAATGACTGGGTTTATTTGCTCTCGATGTTGTTTTTAAGCCAATGTCTTAGAAGCCTGAAAGTGAAATATATTTCTTTATCAATTCCTTGTTTTTCTCCTCCTCTGCCACCCATGCACAGTGGTTTGCTTATTGAGGCGCGTTCATGTGTAGGAGCTGCTGGCATTGATGTATTTTCTTAGCAGGGTGGAGGGTTTTGTGTTTTATATTTTTAGAGCTGGCTGGCACATTGATCTAGGCTGGCAGAACGAGCAGATGAAGATGATGTTAATTTTACAAGCAGAAACAAGCAGGGATTGAATGCTGGGCTCCTGTACCAGAGATATCTCAGTGGGCTACCACACAGACAAGCTCAGAACTTCCAGACTGTAATTCCTTGCCGGTTTTACTGTGACTGATGATGACCCACAGGTACAGGAGTTCACTTCCTTTTGAAAGAATATTTCGTGGAGGTTTTGTAATTGTTTTTTCTCTGGCTCATGGAACTTGTACCGGTCACTTGTAGGTAAAAAATGGATGTCCACGGTGGTGGTGGGAGCTCTCTGTTACTCCAGGAAGCTGGATGCACACCAATTTATCCCCTCCAGCCATTTATCAGTTCATTAGCACTACTCAGTGCCTCATTCAAAACTCTCTTTGTATATGTACCACACAAAAACCCGAACAAAAACAAACAAAAGCAGTGATTTGTTCGTAAGTGTTCTTTTCACAGGAACCAACCTGGCAGTGAACACTGCCTTCCTCAGCCACAGTGCACACACTCCAAGCACTGTCTACAAGCTCTGGTAGGAGAATTATCTCTTGCATAGAACCAGCTCTGGAGGGTCCTTAGCTGGTGGCAGCACATCCCAAGCCTTGTGGCAAGGATGACTCACAGCAGCACTGACAAAAAATACATCATCTCCCATCAGGTCACGTCCTGCTTTCTGCAGAGAAGAAATGTAAAGATCCACCGGTCCTCTTCCATCCTCAGCATTACTGAGCAGCATTTGAAAAACTCAGAGAAAAGTTAATTGTGGTCAGGATGAATCTGATTACTTTAATTAGATGCAAGCTTTTTGGCGTGAGGAGGGAGGCTTTGCCTTCTCTTTTGAAAAGAGCAGCAGCAGTATTTATCTGGAGGAACTAAGACATACCAGGGATCCTGCAGAGACACTCATGGTGCTCCACTGTGACACAGAGTCACCAGGGAAAACACAAGAAAACAGCTCCAGAGTTGATCTTGGCCCCTTTAGATCCTCACTGAGCATCTCTGTAAATTTTACAGAGGGTTCTTTCCCCTTGCAAACACCCCAGTGCACTGCAGAAACAAAGGACTCCCTCTTCTTTCAGTCTGCTTCAGATGCAGGGCTGCCACCCATCTCCAGCCATGGGAAAACCACGCAGTATCAGTAACTTCGAGTTAAAATCCATCTTTTAGCTCCAGTATCTCTCATGGCTGCCCATCCCCATCTTTGCAAGAGCTTCAGCTGGTGCACGAAGCCGTTTTGCAGCAGTGCTTTGCACACCAGTGTGAGGCACACATTTCAGACCTCCCCTGAAAACATGCTCCTGCTCCATCTGGACACGTCTGCATGTGTAAAATTTGTCATCTGCCTGGGAAAGGGTGAGTGTGTGAGATCCTGCACTCCAGTGGAGGCTGCCTTGGAACAAGGGCTGGCTCAGACTTACACCAGTGTTTCCACTTCCACAACAATAAGGACAACTCAGAAGGAATCTGAGAACACAGCAAGTTTTGTGCATTGCTTAGGGTCTCTTGTAATATCACAGATTATTATCCCTCCATATTTGTTGGAGGAGTTTGGAAGAAAGAGGAGGGATTGCTGGAAATTGGCTTTTAAATCTGGCTTCCCCTGAGAAAGATGGTCATGCTCTGAGGTTTGTGGTATTACTTGATAAGCAGTGATTAAAACAGTAATCCCGAATTGTAATCAAAAAGCAGTCAAGGCTCTGAAATTACTTTCTACTAAGCTTTTTCCCCCTTTCAAAGACAGCCCTGTATGGCAAAAGATAATAAAACACCACAGACACTGTTCCAATTTCATTTAGAAATATTTGAGCCATTAATTTATAGTTTGGAAAGGTTTTTCCTCTTGTCTTTAAATCCACCTCAAAAATGGGTCTGTAGTCTAGGAGAAAGGAGGAAATTATTTTTCCTGTGGCCGTTTTGCTCTTGAATACCTGATATATTTATATGTCATCACAGTGTGAAGCAGAGGAAAGGTTTCCCCCTACCCAGTGAAATGCTAAAATCAGCCTTCCCCATGCTCTCCCAGGCAACAAAATGTCAGGCTGCTCCACGTGATTGTTAGCAAGAGCCTCTCCTAATTGATATGGTTTTGAGATTTCTGAAAAACAAAGCTCCTGCTGACTTGATTTCATGAGCAGAATTCAGTGCTCCGACTTCAGGGTTGACGTCTGCAGGTTCACTGGACAAAGACACACGGAGTGGTTGTGTTCAATAACTTCTCCTCCAGCCCACTCAGCCAGAGCTGCGTGTTCATGCTTCCCTCATCAGATGAAAAGCACAAGCAATAGCTCATGACAGTTTGATTTTCCACATAGCAAATGGTCAAACCAGCAATCAGTTTGTTTTCAACAATGCTGCTGCCAGAGAAAAAAATAGTGGCACTAGGATGGTCCAACACACGTGCTTTTTAAAATTTCAAACGTAAGTACAAAGCTCTCATTAGGCTGGAAAATTTTCCATAGTTATGTGCAATGATTTGTGATTTTTCCCCTTTGTGCTGATTTTGCAAGAGAACAGAAATAAAATTCATCAGGCTGTAAAAATCAATAGTGATGCTTTGTCCTGTGTAATAGAAAAACTGCAGAAGTTTATCAAGCTGAACAGCAAAATTCACAAAGGAGAGCAGGTCATATCTGGCCAGGGGAGGAGCTCAACCTGCTGCCTGCGTGTCCCAGTCTAACCCCACACTCAAGTCTTAGTCCTTATTAGGGGCACAATAAACACACTAAAAGATATTGCCTTTTCCCAAACATGCCCTTATAGCTCTGGAAACCACACTTATTTAGTTTAGAGACAACTTAGGGATTTCTGCTTTTAAATGCTACTCGTGGGCTACCCTGAAACACAACTTGCATCATTCCAGGTCTCACATTTCCCCCGAAGATCATTTAAGTGTTTTTCTAACCATTTCTCTCCATTATAGTTTTCAGCCTGACATTTCCCCGCTGCACGTTTCCTAAAGCCAACTGCCTCAGGAAACAGGATCAGCTGCTCCAGCTGCCGTATGGACACAGATCAGCCCCAGCCTGAGGATGAAGTGAGAAACCTCCACAAGGCACCTCCCCATCCTGAGTACCTTTGGAAAAATGTGGAAAGAAAAGCTGTAAACTTCTGTGTGTGTTGATTATCCCTTCACACTCCTGACAAGGCCCACTAATGAATGCCCTTGATTTACAGAACTTGATGGAAGCAAAGCTATAACACGAACTTTTAAAAAACAAATTTTCTCAGTGACAAATGCTTCCCTTCTGTTCCATTTAACAGCTGGATAGTGAAGATGAAGACAAAGCACACGTTTTTTCCGTGGATTAAATTAAACCCTGGATTACAAATCGTAATTGAACATAATTATTTCAATAGTAGAAAAATTTAAGGTTGCCCTCATGAGGCAGAATTTGGCCCACAGAGCAGCATTAACATGATCAAAATGGTCATTTTCTACTAATGCACATTCTGGTATTCCATTTTCAAGCAGCTAGCAAAACATCCTCAATTTCTTGTGGAGGAACAAAAAATCCCAAGGTACCTTTATGTTTTATGCTACTCTGTAAAACCAGCAAAGTGTAAACTCCATAAAATGGCTTTTAATCTAGCACAAGTTTACTTTATACTGTGTGATACAATCATCTGAAATAAATGCTGTGGGTTAAATTTGGAAAACAGAAGATGAAACCTAAAAACCTCTCCCTTTTAATGTCTGAAGAACAAACCCCAGCTGCCTTTCATTACCAGAAGACTTCAAATCAACAGAATATTCTATCAGCTGTGCTGCTCAGGTTAGCTTTTCTCCCCACAGAAGGAAAATTCCTCCTATTCTTTGGTCACAAGACTGCTATTACTCATGTCAGCGGGGCAAACAAGATCTGACTGACAGAAAAATAATTCTGTGGAGGATACAGAATCTGTGATAAAGGCAAATGCCTGTTTATTACTTTATCATTCAATCTCATGATCTTACACTTGTAATTGAAATAAACGTAATGTAAAAATGAAATTTAAAATATATGAATAGGACTCTGCCCAAAATTACAAAAGTCAGGGCTACATCAAGGAGGAGATTTATTTTTGAGCACTGAGTTCATGTCCTTTAGAGACAAAAACAGGTACTCTGGACAACAGACTGAAGTTGCTAAGCAGGCATCAGGTTGGCTATAAGGATGTGCAACTCCCTGATCATGTCTGAAGTCATCAGCTCTCAGAATATGGAAAATCACCATTGTGCAGTATCCTCCAAACCCCTAAAAACCCACATAAAATCACTAGGTTGCTTGGGTTTTTAAAATAAGAAGTATGGCATGGGTCAAAATGTCAGCATATTAGGTGGGATATAATAAAAGTGAAACTACTCAAAGGCAAAACTGACTTCCTTACATTTGTTTTAGCAACAAGATGCAAGAAGCATCTGACTCATCAGAAGATGATTTCACCCAGCCTTTTCAGAAAGACAGGCACGAATGTATTCAGTATCCCTCAGGATGATTTGGGATGCTGTGGGAACACTCAGAGCCCCAGAGTTCAAGGGGAGCCCATTCTCCTGGGCAGCGAGGGACACCAGACTTGCTTTGGAAGCAGGTGAGTGATTACAGATAGAGGAGAGAGTGGAAAGCTGGCTCAGCATTAGGGGGAATGCAGTACTTTTAGTACCAGTGGCTGCAGTACATCCTGCTGGAGTGAAGGGAGCAGTGATTCAGGAACAGGAGAGAGATGACAGCAGGAGAAGGTGTGATTGTCACCGTGGAGGGGCTGCAGGAGAGGAAGCTCTCCTTAAGGTGTAAAGGAGGCAAAATAACAAAAGAAGAAGGTAGCTCCATCTAAGACATAAGCATGAGTAAGACTGCCTCCAGGACAAAAAACAGGATCACAGAAGGCAGAATGAAACCTGAGAATATGGAATGGCTAGAAGAGAATCTTGGTTGTGCAGAGAATGAAACTAAACCTGAGACATTGTGGGTAAGAAACAAACCAAGCAGGAGGCTGAAAAGCACAGCAAGGAATGCTGTGAGACCTTCAGCTCTCTGGACCCACAGGGCACTGGCAGAGCATTCTTGGGTTAACCTTTTTGTTTCTGGGATTTTTTTGGGTTATTGCTTATGTAACTTTGTTTCCATTGCAGTAAATATTACAAGATACTAACAATTTCAGTGCAGGATGAGCATTCCTGTCTGAAGTCTGTAAGACAGAGGCATCTCCGGATGTGAATAGAAACCAAATGTACCCACACACCACCCTGACACACACACCATGCATAAACCTGGATAAAGGTCAGATTGTGTCATTAAACTGCATTCAGGATCCTTCACCTCACATCAGGATCTTACTGCACTAAAGACTTACAAGCACAGACCAAAGCAAGAGCTCCAGCTGTAACAGCAGACTAACAAGTGGTGGATCACAAGGAGGAAAGCAAGGTTTTACTGACTGACATAAAAAGTAAGCAAATATGAGCTCTGTCTGTGGTCATTTTCTCTTGGCATCACAGAGGAAGACAGTTTGAAAAGTATGATTTGAAAGAAATGAACAGTAAAGCTCTATGGACTTTTAACAGAAAGCTTTTGTAATTCATCTCAGAAATCCCAGGTCCTGCTTCCCTCCACATCTCCTTCAGGCCTGCTGGAAATGCAGCTCTATATATACACAAATATATGCAGAACACAGGTGTGTGTCCCAGTTCTGCCTCTCCCTGTACACAAGTGAATTGGGATCATGATTTGCAAAAAGAGGAAATTCTCACTCTATATTCAAAAGGTAAATAATGACTCTGACCTACTGTTCTGACCCAAGACAGAGCAGGCTGTCCTTTATCCATCACTTACTCTCGCAGCATACAGAGCAGTACAAACCAGGGAGTAAATTAATCATTTTCTCTTTCTGCAGTGTACAGGATATGGACTGCTCTACTGAGTGACTACTTCTTTATAAGATAAGGTTAATCAATAAAGATAATTAGACACTTCTGGTTAATACATCCACGTCACTGAAAAACCCCACATTAAGTCCTGCCGTTCCCTGCTGAAACACAAACAAACACTGGGACAAATCTAACTGCTATAAAAATGACCTAACTGTATGGCATTGAAAAACTCGGATTAAAAACACTGTGTGGTCCACTCCAACCTGAACATTTCTGAATCTCAGAGGAAATCACATCCTGCCTTATCTCCCACAGTCTGAGCCACGAGGTTAAACCTCTGTGCTCAGCCAGAGCCTTCCTGATTTTAGTGGATCTTTGAGCAATTTGTGGCAAGTGTCAGTTTGTCAAACCCCTAGAGCTGGTATTTGGCATCTGGGCAAAACTGGCTGAGAGAAAACCCAGCTCTGTTTTGGGCACAAGGGTACAGCCACGAAAAAAATAAAGTGCAGCCTTTTGAGACTGAGCCTTCTTCGTTGTTTCTGTGGCATCTCTACACAGCAATTATAAAACCAGAGGCTGATTAACCTCATCCCCAGCCCATAACCTCTGCCTGCTCAGGCTTCTCTTGATGCAAAGGGAGATTGAAGGAAGGGCAGTTTGCCCAGGGCACAAAGAGGTTCTGGGGTGCCCACACTGCTCCCTCAGAGAAGTCCTTCTTTCCAATTGCACCTGTGGCACCCACAGCTTTTATTTGTAATCCTGTGAGCCACAGAGTCCATCTCAGATCACTTTTCAGTTCTGAACAGGGAGGGCAAGATAAACCTCTCCAGCTAACAATGAGAAATCTATAGCCATGGACAACCAGCAGACCATCGGGCTAATCTCCTCTTGTCCCACTTTAACTGAAGCTTTTTGCAAACAAATATCGATCCATTGTTCCACAGTCACAAATCCTCAAGTAATTCTCTGTGAAAAGCAAAGCTTCCCCGACAAAAAGAAGCTCTCTTTTAGCCAGAAGAGAGAGAGCGGAAAAAATATAAAATCTCTCTGTAAGACCAGCAGTCACACAGATATTTTGCTCCTGCCCACAGACCAAGAACCCTCACTAAGTCACACAAACCTATGTTTTTCTTCCACTTCCCCTGGTTAACATTTCATCCCCATAGGATTTGGGCATCGTTTTACTTTTCTTTTAGTTGTGCTATTGAGTGTACTCTGCTTTTCTTGCTCACACTTCACCTTTTCACTGGGGCTGCACTAGAAGCCTTCCCTGGCTTACTTTCCTGTCTGTAGAGTTTTCCTCTTTCTCAGCTTCAGAATGAAGGTGACAGACAGTGCCATGGCTCCATCTGAGATGTCATCCTCTTATTTTTGCAGGTCCCAATACACAGCCACGTGCAGCAGTGGCTGGTCACGGTTCTGGGGATGGTTTGTCGTTGCCTGAGCTAAAATACCCAAGTTTATATTGTCAGAAATAAGAGATGCTACCAGCTTTAATGAAAGTGGGGAAGAAACAACAACTAAAACAACATAAACCCAGCAGGAGCCCTGGCTGAGAATGATATTGCAGAGAATAAGAATCTTGCTTTTCCTCTTCACCATGTGAATGATAATAGTTTCTTTCCTACCAGAGCATCTCAGCATGTCCACACTGGTGTTATTTTCACCAAGGTGGTTGAAGTAAAAAAAAAACCCCAAAAAACCCCAACTCAATCAGCTAAAAAAAAAAGAAAACAAGTGTTAGGCTGGGGGTGGAATAACATTGTGAGATGATGATCACATCCCAGAGGAAACATTCACAGAACTGGATGTACCAGAAGTCTGAAATGATGGGAAGAAATTAAGCACAAGTGAGGCACCAATCTCTTGTGATGGAAACCACACTGAGATGCTCCACACCACTAAATGGTGTCAGTGACTTGCACCAGAATGGTGCTCTGGTTCCGTGGGGAAGGCGCTGAAGAAGCACAGACAGGACAGTGCCTGGAGTTTATCATCACAATACAGCACAAACAGGAGGAAGGGGAGGTGGGAGATGAGCCCAACCCCTCTATTTTATTAAACAGAAGAAAATTTTGGCTAACAAAAAGACATTTCAATGTTCTCATAGCTCAAAAGATCTCTGTTGCCTGTTGAAATATAACTTGTGTTAGCAGGTGGATCTCTCATGAGAAATTACAGCTCTTCAGATTGGGGCTGTAGGTGACACTATTACCTGCACTGCAGAAAGAGAAAGCAGATGATCACCACTGATCCTGAAGAAAATTAAATATTTTTTCAGATAAAGAGACTTTTACAGTCCAAAAGAAAGAGAAGGGAAATGCTCAGCTCTGCCATTTTTAGTTTTAAATGCTTTTTGCTCTTATTCAACTCTCAGGTCAGAGACAATTCCACTATAATCAAAATCCCAGATCTACTGAAGATTATTCCAAATCCTTATGTCGCCCAGTTTAATTGTTTTCATTATCTTTGGAGTTTTATTATTCTAATTATCTGTGTGCTTTTATTATCCTAAATATCGATCTTTCCTTCTAATTAAACCTATAGTTAAGATAGGAATGTCTTGAACCCCTTTGTAACAAATAAAGCAAACCTTTATCCCCTTGGTGCCATGATGGGAGATGGAATCCAGCATCTGGAAAACTTCTAAACAGCTGAATTTTGTTCACAGAATGTGAGAATCTGGATTTTATGCCAGTTTCTACACAGAAGCGAGGAGCAGAGTGACACAGACAGCTGGACTGCAGTGGGGGGCTTTGAAGGGAAGAAACCCCCCCCATCCCACACCTGAGCTGAACCTGGCACAGTTCAGCTCTCCTGGGCTACACTGGGTGTCACTGCAATGCCAAGGTTTGGCAAGCAAATCCTTCTCTCCCGTGTCTTGCTGTAGTCTGTTGCTCCAGCGCTTAAGAAGTTATCATGGCATGTCATATTTCATTTGGGAAATCTATTTTGCACGGTTTCTTCTGCAATTTGCATGTGCTTTGCTTGCTCCTCACGGCATTTCACGTGTAACAGGCACTTGTAGTAAAGGAAAAATACACATAGTATGGTTTTCTGTTCAAATTTGGGTTTGTTCCTGCTGAGCCAAGACTTTGATGCTAGACAGCAGAGAAAATAATGCCTGAACTCGCAGCATTTTAATTTTTTTTTTTGAAAGATTTACAAAATGCATTAAAGTGGCGTATAAACAGAGCATTAACAGTTCTGTGGCAAATAAATGATTAGCTCTTTATGTTGCATGATAATATTTTTCTCTTGCATTTTCTTCACAAAAGGACCCCTGTTAAATATTTATGCAATAAAAGATAAAGTTGGTGATGCTACAGAGAAAACAATTAAGCTTTCCTAACAAATTCCTCCAGTAAATTAAACTACGTGTTCCTGAATTTTGAAATCTTTCCCCACTAATTATTCCAAGTTGTATACCAGGATGGCATCTGGCTTTTAGTATGCTGTTTTGCATGGAATTTTGTAGACAAAAATAAAAACAAAACTCAGGATGATGATCCTTATCCTAGAGTGGGTATAGGGATACTGAAAATAGTCCAAATAAGCATACAGGCTCCTGTGTCTCATCTTCTAATGCACAGTTGTGACTTTGGATAAAGCCATGTAGGCCTTCAGCAGAAGTAAAAATTCCTGATCAAGTATTTTCCATCCTGGGGCAGGGGGAACAAAAGACGAATCTTGTGCAACTGTCTGAGCAAGCAATGATAGCGTGAGACATTGCAACAAATGAAGCAAATCCATCCCTACAGACAGCAGAAATTGGTGATTATTTTTGCAGTCCTCAGGTTTTCTGATTAGCAAGAAGCAGCCCTGGCACAGCTGTGCAGCAGGACAGTCTTTACTGAGTTCATAGGGATAGAACTGCAGATCTGCATTCTTGTTCCTAAAGCAGGACATGCTACAGAGTCCCATTAATAACACAGTCTGTAAAATTGTGACAGTCCCAATGACTTGATTTGTAAGGTATGCAAAAATCCCTTAGTCAGAGGTGGAAAGGCATCCAGTATCCAGTTGAATTCTGCTGACAAAACATTATCATTGTACCCGAAGAAGTAAAAATGCTCATTCAGTTCCGGAGAAGGCACATTCCAAGCAATCTCTGCAAGAGCTAGAGAAATTTCTGACTTTAATTCCAGGGCATGTCTCAGACAATGGCCTGGCCAGACACTACCACTCTGCATCTTCCTGCTCACATTCAGATTCATCTGAGTGCACACAAGCTCCAGACTGGGAAATTCAGAGCAGCCTTCTGCGTTGTAGCAGCTTTATCACCTGCTGGAGCAGCTCTGTGCTGCCCATCTGACAGGACTGTCAATTCATTTTAAACTTCATTCTTAAAAGCAGATGCACAGCTTCAAAACCTCCTGGCCTGTCACATATGGAGGTGCCATCTGGCTTGTTACTGCTCCAGTGTGACCCAGACACTCAGCTCTTTCCTTCAAGATCTACTGAATGCCAAGACAAAGTGAACTTGGTGATAGAGGGGGGAGGAAATTCAGATTTGCTTTCCATTCTGCCTTGACTAAGAGGATGACTAGGCAATAGATGTTTATTCTTAAGTACCACGTAACATTAAGAAGCATAAGAACTGCATATGAAGGACAAGGGTAGCTGAACAGATGAATCACACAGTAACCAGCATGTGCCTTTATTTTTCATTACCTGAAGTGCCCATTCTCTCCTGAGGCCACCTGTGCACAGCTGATGGTTCTCCAGGAACAAGAGAAGCATATTTACTTGCCACCCTCATTTCTTCTTCAGTTTTCCTCTGCATCAGAATCGTGCAGGTAAATGAAAATAACCTGCTGAAATGTTCTACTCATTCAGATAAATAAAGCATTCAAGCTTTAGATTGACCTTGAAATGCACAGCCAGAACCTGCAAATTTAAAAGTTCAGGCACAATGAACATATTTTTCTTGAACAGTGAATTGGAGAAACATGATTGAGACATAAAGCCATTGATATAACTGATAGAAAAAAATCTTGTCAGTCAGGATCCCAAGGGGAAAAAAAGAGTCCTATGGAATGCTTGAAAACTTGACGCTTAGCTACCCGTTAGATTAGGAAGGATGGTAGAATCATTTCCATGGCTCACTCTATTTCTAGACTCTGTGCCCACCATCCCTAAAATGCCAGCAAGAAAACTCAGAAGAGCCCTCTCATAGCAAAGAAAAGGAAGAGAAGATCTAAATCAAATCACCAGCTATTTAGCAGCTTCAGAATAGATGTGAGCCAGCCTTCTCCCTGCTCCACATCTTGTCAGTCATGCATAGGTAATGCTCACTTCATCCTTAGTTTATCTCTTTTATCAGGTTTTCAGGACAGTGACCATGGCAATAAATGACCCTGGTGCTCCCACAACACGAATGGAAGTCAGCACTTGCTACTGTACATGGAACAAGGGGAAATATAAAATGATCATGAGGGGACATCAGGCAAAAGAACATTATTCAGACATTTTAAGGCCATCTTTAAGGCAAATCCTTACTCTGGATAAAGACATAGAGATTGAAATAATATATTTAGACCACTCTGTACCTGGTTATTGTCCAGGCCTAGTTCCACATCTTTGACAGAGCACATACAAGGCCTCTGAAAATAATCCAGTCCAGATCCAGCATTTTGAGTCATCAACATGAGCAAATACTCATAACCTGTCAAGGCTTCCCAGATAGTGAAATGAAATCTTAATAACAAACCTAAGATATAATTCCTCTGATAAACCAAAGGATAACACAAAAGCCACACTGCTGCTGTACAGCTTTGCTTTGAGAAACCTCTGGTGCCATAACATGAGTCACATTGGCTTCCCACTTGCAGAAAGCATCCTGGGTGATTCAAAAGCTGCTCAGATGTCACATCACCCTTCAGACGTGTCACTGCTGGTGCTCCAGGAAAGGCATTCAAAGGAAACTCTTGTCTACAGACCTGGAAGGCATTTTCTTCTCTTTTGCTGTTACTAACACAGTTTAGACCAGATTAAAAGAGCTGCTCCACATAGGCAAAGGCCTTCTGTTTCACTGAACTGCTCCCATGCTGCCCTCAGAACCTGTATTTGCCCAAAGTTTCTATTTCAGGATGGCTGAGGCTAAAGACTGCTGGAAATGGGGAAACCACCACTTCCTTTTGGACCTTGTGAAGCCCTGGGCCTTTGCTCTGTGCAGTCAGCCTCAGCAGTAATAGTGCTGCTGGCTGTGTTATGGCATCGGTCAGGGGCACCTACACAGAACACACGGGGCCCTTTCCATGCTCCCAGATGTGTGTCAGATGTGTCCATCACCCCAGGGGACTGCAGAGCCCTCTCTGTACTGCTCCAGTCCCACTGTCTTTGTCACTAAAGGTGCCATGGTATCAGAGCTAAGTCCACAAAGATCTCACCCACATGCTGCACACAGATTTGTATCCTTGCCCCCTGATTACTCCCCTAATGTGCTAAAAGGAAACTCCTATTGAGAAGAGTGGATAAGAACCGGCACAGAGTTTGGTGATGAGAAACACTTGGCAGTTTGTTAGCTTGGTAACCCAAAGACTTATCAGAATCTCAACAAGGAAATCTAATTGCAGCATGATTAATGCCAGTCATTCGCCATTCCTCCCCCACATGCTTCCAAGGATGGTCTTTTTCCACCCTGGCATCTCTAACATAGTTAATGCTGTGTGGCTAAAAGGCAGAAGCAGGAATGCACAGAGCCAGATGGGAACAGAGGAATGAGTGCAGGGTGTAAGCTGCCTATGAAATGGAGATGATTATAGGCAGTGCAATTAGCAATCTGTGTATCTGCCTGTCTATGACTCCCCAGGTCAGCACACACTCGCATTGTTTCAGTGTTGAGGAACATTTATTTGCTATTGCAAGAGGATACGGAGCAAAATCCTCCAAATAACCCTGCCCTGAAAACATTTATCAATTAGTGGCAAACAGAAGAGAGCCCCACCACATGTTGATGTCACTCCAGTGAACACTACAGCAGGAAACTGCCCCACACCTACATTCTATTGAGTATTTCTCCTCTCAGAGCTGAGGGTGCACAAACACAACAGTCACCTGCAGTGAAAATATCCCTTTAATTCAAACACTGCAAATTTTTTTTCCCCATCTTGTCTCAGTCAGGTCCATTTCCATCATTTCACTTGTGCCCAAGAGCTGCTTTCTCTGCAAACAAGTAGAATTCTCACCTTTACTGAGCACAAATCCGTGACAATACCCAAATCAAAGAGGCTACAAAAGGGAAGATGGGAGGATTTGGTTCTTCAGGACTGATGCTCCAAATTGATTTTCATGCCACTCAGCGAGCATTAGCTTGGGTCTGATTTTTCATGAAAGCTTGGCCCAGCAAGTTCATGGCAAGAGCTGAAGGAGTGATGGGATTGTTGACACCTCTGAAGGTGCTTTTCTGAACTGGCAAAAACTCAGATGCACAAAAACCCCACAACAAGCCCCCCAAAAGTCCAAATATAAAAACAAGCCAAAAAACCACACAGCAGAGCTAAGGCAGGAAATGTGATGAAATCTCTGTGTTGCCTTCATCACTTATTTTTTCAATCTTCAGGTTTTCAGTGCACAGAAATCTCAGAGGAATGCTACTCCTTTTCTGTATCTGTTCTGAATGTGGATTTTTTTTTTTCTTCTGGAATTTAATATATTCTTAAGATGAAACATTTAATGCCTGTTGCACAAATGTCTAATAAAATTCAGCCCCGTGGCTCTTTTGCTGTCAAGCTAAATAGGATCCATTTGAAACAAACGTGCAGCTTTAAAATTTCCTCATCTGAATGTTCCTGTCTTTGAAGGGAGCAATTCTCTGCTCCCATCCCCTACAGATCAACAGGGATTTAGAGGAGCAGTAGGTGGGAATCTTTCAGCTTTGGTTTTGTTTTGCCAACCCAGGGTTTTAGATGGCAGAGCTGTACCCTACTGCACTGAGGAAAATGAATTCTTCCTTAGAGGAACTGATTTTAGCAGGGATTAAAAGTATACACAAATAGAAGAAGAAAAGCAGCCCCAGAAATTTTCAAATGAAGGAGAAAAGGGGTTGAGATATGGTACAAAGGAAAACTACTGCAAAGAAAAGTCTTTTTCTAACTTAGCCCTCTCATCACTCAGGGCCAATCACTCTTTCCCTATCACATGAAGAATCCTTCAATCTTTAAAGACAGATGTGAGTTTTAACTTTGTTCAGCAGTCACCCCTGGAGAAAATTAGTGATGGTTAGCAGGGTTGGTTTTCCTGGGATTTTTTCTTGCCCTCTAAATCTGTAAGGGTAGAGAAGCCTCCCAGGAAGGTGTCATTAGCTTTCAGGATGGCATTTCTGGAAGGCAGAATTGTCAGAGTACTTGCTCTGCGGTGGCCTCTGTTGCAGCTCTCACAGAGGTATGTAAATAAAGATAAATAAAGAGCTGCATTTAGTATACTGATTCTCTGTTGTCTCCTCCACAGGGAAGCTGATCTGCACATTTCATGTTTCTTTAACATGCAGCATGTCCTCTTCTACACAATATCTAGAAGAGACACCTCCACTTTCTGAATAATGAAGCATCTTTTTACTTTGAAAGAGAAAAAAAAATCTGATTATAAAAGCACATGCTGCAGATAATGATGGGTTTAAGAGATTATGTGATTAAGCATGTAAATGCAGTTTTACAGGTGGAAAATTGACTAATATGACTTAACTGGTACATTTAGAGAGAGAAAAGGAAGTTATTAAAGCTTCATTTTGTTAAATGTGTATGTAAGGAGTTTTAAACACAAAGAGGGAGAGAGAAGGATATTGTTCATGCAGGAACTTCAGACAGTCTTACTACACTGAGCATGCAAACAAAGCTTATATCTAACTAAACATTTCTTTTAAATGAATCATGATATGAAAGCATTAATTCAGGCTTCCAATTAATTTTCCGAAAGAAATGATAATTGTATTTCTAAAAATTAGCATTTCTGGTTTGCAAACACGTTTTAGCCACTTCATTCTTATGCAGCACAAGAATAGAAGCTGAGAGCAGAAAATAAGTCAATAAACCAAAAAGTCCTCAACGCTGCAAAGTACAGGATGAAAAGGACAATGGTAACTTCCAGTGACATGCAGAGCCCTTGGGGCTTATGGGTTTTAATTGGGTTGCAAAGATTTCTACACCACCAGCTATCAATTACACGATGCCTCGCATCCTTCTTTTTCCTGTGGCCATGTCTGTGGAATTCCTGCAAACTGAGGCTATCCCTGAGCTCTCGACAACAGCTTTGTGTTACATCTCCCCCTGTGAGGACACAGTGGGACCCCCCTCCCACTGCCAGAGCCCTGATGCCCAGACTGCTGTGCCAACGACCTTTGCTTGGATCACAAATAAAAAGCCAAGTCATAAACACATCTTTGGGCATACCCAGCGTGCCTTAGGCATCACTGCACAGCGATACCTGTACTTTAAAATGCCTCACTTCCTGCAGGTTGTGCAGGTAACCTTGGCAGAGCTGTGACCAGTTCAGAAATATAAAACCAGCTCTGTGCAAGAAGCCCCCAGCAACAGCAGTCATGTTCACGGAGAGGTGGTGGGGTCTGACAGACCCAGCACACACAGCTCTTCCAGAGACCTTATTCCACCCCTTTCTGGCCCTTTTCTCAGCATAAAGGATTCTTGAGCAAGACACTTTGTGTCTGAGCATTTGATGGCCAGCACAGAACACGTCCACAGTGTTTCCTTTGCCTTTTATGACCGGGATGTGCTTTCAGTGCTCACACTGCTCAGCAAAACGTGATCCCTTTGCACCGAGGTATTTTAAAAACGACCCAAGCTCCAAAGCTGTCAGATGTATCTCTATGCAACCACAACTCTGCAATCACCATGCCCTGGTGATTTAGGGTGGAATGGTACCATTGCATAATCCTTCTTGCCTAGTGATTTATAAAGTCCTAATGCAGAATAGCATCACACTTCAATGCCTGTCCCTAAAATTCTCTCTCATATTTATTCTGCTGTTTTGTCTACCCACACTTTTTTTTTTTTTTTAATAGGAAAGTGTTTAAACAGCTCTTTCACGTATTGATTAGGCTGGTACTCAAAGAAGAAGGGAGGTGATTGATGAATATACCTGTTCATTTAAAGCAGGTCTGAGGCAGCACCGAAATTAGTTGCTGACTTAAGTAATTTAGTCACAAAATTATGCTCATGTAAGTAGCAAATAGAGTATTTCTGCTGTGCAGTCAGAAAGTCAACTTTGGATGCTCTCAACAAACAAGAAGAAATTCTGTGTGTGACTTCTTTACAGCAGTTAGATCAGTGTCAGACTGGCGGATTTATGCAAGAAACACACAGAGCTAAGGGTTGAAAGCCCACTGCTTTTTTAGCCAGTGATAAATCATCCCACGTGGAATTTGTGAGGCTGTTATTTGTGAAGCTGAATGGAGAACTTACACTTTTTCCTTTTTAAATACACGTCAAGGCTAGAGGGAATTACAGTGCTACACACACAGTGAAACCTGTTCCAAGCACCTTGACACATTGATAAGACAGAAATTACCTTTGAAAGGCTTAAAAAAACCAAAGCCTCTCTTGATTGTGCTTGGTTTTTAATAGAGGTACAGCAGAAATGCTTTCACAGCTTTGGAAACTGCTTCAGCAGGCACAAAAATTCAGATGTCTTAAGAGGACAGAGAGGTAGGAATGCTGCTTGGCTCCATGGAAAGGAAGGCTGGCCCATGCTCACAGCACTTTTTGCCAAGGGTAGGGAGGCATTGCAGAGGAATGAGAACCCCAACTCAAACTCTGGCAGTTCTGGGCAAGCACTGAAGATGCTCCTCAGCCTGTAGGACTGGAAAGTGCTGCCCCAGGAGTCTTCCTGCTCCTGTGCACTGAGGATTATCTGGAGGTGTCCAGCACCAGCCACTGCCAGAGAGGAGACAAGACTGGACAAGGGCTGTGACCCAAAAGAGCAGCTCCTCTGTCCCCACCAAGTAGGATGTGCTACAGGAATATAAAAAACAATGACTGCAGTCTGCATAATATTTCTCTGGTTTTGTATCACTTTGTGTTTGAGGTCCCTTTCTCCAAATCAGAAGCAAGCGGTCCAGCACACATCCAGAATAAATATTTAAAACACAAGCACAAAGAAAAGCTCCCTTGTCTTTCTTTGCCAATCTCTTCATCTCTCAGCATCACTAACAGGCCTGCTGTTTACAGAGCAGTGGCAAAGCCTGATTAGGGATGCATCTTTAAAAAAATAACGTGGGGAAAGAAAGGAGCAGATATCCTTGAGATCAGATGATTCCCCAAAATGTTTGATCCCTCAGATCAAATGCAGTGTTTTTCCTCCCACTGTGCCCCTGTGTGTGCATTTGCACCGGATTACTCACAGGTACCACAGTCCTTAGAATTCCTGATCACAGTCACGGGAGAATCATCGCAGAAAGAAACAAACATTGTCCATTAAAAGACGGCCTTGAGATGTTTTTTGCCAGTTTTCTTGCTTTAGGCTAATACTTTGGTGTTCATTCAAACCACTGAAGTCTCTTATCAGGGACAGCACAGCACAGAACTTGAAATGGAAAACAGAGACAATCTGAGTTTCCTTAGAAAATATTAGAAGACTAACTTTGAAATGTCTTAATTTTAAATTTCTTTCTTTTCACAATTATCTTGCCTTAAAAGCAAATTGATGACAGTAAAGTAACAAAAGGAAGAAAAAAATAAAGAGGTGAGAGAAAAAAAAACTAAAAAAAGCAGAGGGAAAAAAAACTGGGATGAAAATATTACTTCCCTAGGGTTTCTGTTCTGCTTTTTCCTATATATCATCCTAACTGCAGAACACCAAAATGATCTATTAATCACATTAAGCTTAACCATCCATTAAAAAGTATTTTAATATTACCTGTCTCACTAAACATAAAAATCTCCTGACAGCCATATCATTTTCCTGACTCGCCCCTTTTTCACGAAATGACGTTCACACCAAAGGAAACCCAGGAATAAATGAGGGTCTGTATCATTGTACTCCCAAACTCAGATAACCTGGAGTCACTAGGGATAGGAATGCAATGGTAAGAACTAACACTTCCACCAGAGCACAATGGGTTTTTTCCTTTCTCCTCGTTCGTGTGGGCTCAGCAGAGCTCTCAAGGAGAGCCAAGAACCTCACCCAGGGCCTGGGGTCCCTTTCTTGGTCTGCCTGTCAACCTCCAAGCTGTCCTTGCCAGGTCAGAGCAGTGGGACACACGTCCCTTATCAATGTTGGGAGATTTTGAGCTGCAGAGCTGCCTACAACAGTGCCACAGAGCAAATGCTCTCCTACCCTTGCTCGATATCCAGCAGAGCTCACGTCCTGCCACAGCTCAGTGTTTGACAGACAGTAAGAGATGGAGAAATCCAAGTGCCTTCGTTGTTTAACAGGCCTTGAGGTGCAAAATCACTGGTGAACTACCCAAAAGAATCTCATCTTTTAAACTCTTCTTTTGAACCATTTTGGTTTTCAGGTAACCAAGAAACTCATCTTTATTCGTTGACAATTTTTTTTACAGCTGCTTGTAATCTCCCAACTTCCAGACTGAAAATCATTTAAAAACAAATGCGCTTCCCTGCAGATAAAATTCAGAGTCTCTCTGGGCTTTCAAGATAATAAAACTAAAAGGCAACATTAAGTTGAAAGGGGAGATGAAAAACAGAGGAAACCAGAAAGTCCCATAAAGTTCAGAATTAAGCCTTAAGGCTGGAAGAAATGGACAGAGAGTAAATTCTCCTTTTCAATATGCTGTTTTATGGAAGTGGGATGAGAGCAGCAGCAGGGCACAGTATCTCTATCTTGTTGGCACTGTTCATATTCTCATGTGTTTTTGTATGTGTGTGTTTGTACTCCAGCTGGGCCTGGTGCCATCACATATTAGATATTCACAGCTTTAGACTTCACAGCCAAGATTTTCAAAAAGCTCCAGCAGCTTGAGGTGCTTCCAGTGCTGAAACATCCTACGGCAAGCAGCTTGGCAGCACTCTCGGTAAAGGGCTTTTTAAGGCCTCTCAGGCTGGATACTCAAACAGGCTGGTCCCCGTAATCATCAGTTTGTGACAAAACCTGGCAGTGGCACGAGGCACGTTTCCATGTATATAAACTGCTGATGGAGTTGGTTGGTGGCTTTGGTTGGACATTTCAGTAACAGCTGGTATCAAATACAGCATAACTGTAAACCTGCTGCTCTCTTCTCCATCCAGTACCTCAGCACTTTAATGAAACTGCTACAGGAACTGCACCTCTAGATTGTCTAATAAATTATCTGTTTTTACAGATTCTTACAGACTCGAAAAAGTCGTGTGCGGGATAACTGAAATTTTACTCAGCATATAATTTTGTCACTTTTATAAAGTTTCCCTTTTAACTTGAAGAAGTGCTTTGGAAACAACTGCAGTTCAAACATCCTTAACAGTCTTCTCTTCCCATGAACATTCAGCAGTTCAGCCTTGTCCTTGTTCAAGCTCACAACACTTTACCTTTCTCTAAATTTGGCCTGCAAATGTCCCTCCCTGTAGCAGTTCAGCTGCACTGGTCCCAGTGCCATGGAGGGAGCTGCTCGTCCTCTTTCACTCTGCAACTTCTGACAGCCTTAGCACGTGTGAGAAAGAGATTTATTCATCAGAAAAGATGAAATGCACTGGGTCATCTGTGGAAAACAACAACAGCCATTTTATTGGAGAAGTGAAGAGTGCCTTTAATAAACAGAGAGGACACGATGGAGGAAGGCTCTTGGGCAAGCAAATGAAAACAGCTCGCCCAAGAAGAGGTTACATCTCTCAGCACATTCTGTAAAGCTTTGCATATATGCAAATGTCTCTCTGTGCTTCTGCACATCGGCACAATGTAAAAGACATGATGACTCTATAGGGGGAGGGAAAAAATTAGGCCAGAGGAGCTCCTGTACACACAGGTGTTCCAAAGGAGAGAAAGGCAGAACGTGGCAGTGGCTTGTGCCGATGGATTGCAGAGCAGGCAGGCTGTGGGAGCCAGCTGCAGAGCAGGGGGGGCACCAGCAGAGCTGCTTCTGAAGGAGTGTGAGGAACAGAAGATATTGGCTTCCTGCTGTTATGTATATATGTTTAATTCGTGCCTATAAAGTTTATACCTGTCTAATATTGAAACATATGTATGAAATATGTCTGTTTAAAATCCAAACCATGGTGAAACCACATTCACTGGGGAGCAGGTTCCTGTAAGAATGTGGAATTTTCTCTCAACTAAAAGATTTCTGAGAAGTACATTATCATAACTGTAGACTGGCTGGGCAGGAGATGGGCCATCTCAGGAGAAGCCACCCGGCCATTCTCACCACAATAAGATATCTACAACATATCAGGACCATCAATCTGTTCCTGGGAGGAGACAAGATTTCATCAAGACCCCATCTCCTCATCGGAAGGACATTGTTCTTCGCTGGAATAACTAAAAGAACCAAATTGAATATCTTTAGACTTTGGACTCTGAATACAGAGTTGCCCCCAGCGAAATAAACTGTATAAAAACTCACCACTCCGAGACCTCAGGGTGAACAGAGCTTCACTGACACCCTGTCAGGCTGCCTGTCACCCAGCTGCCGACACCCGGGCTCGGAGCTGATTCCCTGCATTGTGGCTTTTTATCCAAAAACTCTGCCAAATTTTCTATCAATAAATTTGTTCCATTTTTATTATAGACATCGGCTCGTTTCATTTATAACACTGCTACACAACCAAACCCTCTGAATCCCTGTCTTCTCCCCACACTGGATTGCTATGAGAGCAGAAAATTTGTTCTTACACACTTTGCTGTTTCTAGGAGCACGTGAGGCGACACCAACCCACGCCAAACAGTTTTTGTGCTCCAGTAACGCAGCACTGCCTCCAGTGTCACACACCACCAAGGTGGGAGTGCACAAAGGGCACCAGGCCCTTGCGGCAGCTCAGCATTAACAGGCTGAAATAAGAACTCTGCCTTGTCTTCAGCAGAGAGAAGGGAAAAACCAAAACGCTGTTTGACCTTCAGCGTAGCAGCCTCTTCCGCATCTACTACAATCCTCAGGCTGAAAAATATCCTGTCCCTTCTGAAAAGGAGGAGGAAGATCCATATGCAGCAAAGAGGCAGATCAAATGAATCGCTGTTTGCAGAGCAGTAATTACCAGCGTGGGATGAGGGGTCTGTGATCCTGTTTGCTACATCAGAGGAACAGCGAAGATTCACCGGAAAGATCCCGTTAGTCTCATCTCACAGCAGAACCTCAGAGCTGCCCTAAAGGCACAGCATGCCCACAAACAACATTCCTCAGCAAGAGCCAGGCACTTGGTAAGGTTTCACTGTTGTCAAGCAAGATTTCCAAAGTGAACTTTTATTTTCCCATTCTAAACGGAATGAATGAAAATAAAAAGCAGAACAGAGTTACCTACCCTCAGTTCGCTGGCCCACACCAGGAGACGGCTGGTTCTCACCCTCACCTCTGCCTGTCCAAAAGGATTCACAGCACAGTGCTCTAGGATGTGTCTCAGCACTGTCTGAGTGCACTTGAGTCTCTCAGACATTTGTGACCATATTTAAAAGACCACAGTAAAGGAGTGGAGTGTGTTTTCAGCTACATTGCCTTCAGTCAATTAAATACATCTTTTCAGAAATATGAAAAATGTAATTATTTGGATTGGATCAGACAACTCAGCGTGCCCTGGATTACCTCATCTTGCTTGAAAAATAAAAAAAATCAAAAATACCCAGCAGAATTCCCAGTCTGGGACCAAGTTCCAAGCAGGACTGTGAGAGAGGGGTCAGAGGAAGCATTACGATAAAGAATTGCCACATCATCTGGGAGAGGAGAACTGCAGGATTTGCCATCTACAGCCATTTTCAGAAGTGACAGAGACAGTACCTCCACCTTATCAGCTGGAGCCAGAAAGAGCCAGTCCAAGGAAGCACTTTGGGTTTTTTTCTGCTCTCCTGGAGAATAAGGTGAACCTTAATCAGCAAGGGATGAAGATCAGTTACATGAAGTGCTGGGAAAGGTCAAAATTCTCTCAACTTTGCAGGAAAGTCCTACACCAGTTTTGATCAAGATGGTGAAGCACAGATTGAGTTAAAAGCAAAACCCCCAAACAGCCTGATGCTGTGCTTAGTGGAATCTCGCATTATCTAATCTAACTGTAAAATATTTAATAGTTTAAAATTCAGTCATGTCAGCTGGAGTCTAACTTCTCTTTCCCCAGTGGATTTCAAGTGTCTTTTTGAAGCTCTTTGGCACTAAAAAAGCAGAGGAGGAAAAAAAAAAAAAAAAGAAGGAAGCAGAGTTTGGAGTAGGAGTTCTGTACTTCCCATACAGCTTTGTGCTAATAAATGGGGGGGTTGATTAAAAGAATAAAGGTGAGAATTAAGGTAAGGTCACCTCCTCTAACATACACAGCACCTAAACCAAAGCTTGTTCAGTCTGTCAAAATGCATATTATGCACTAATTCATCTCCAAGCAGATGAACATGATATAGAAGAAACAGGCAGAAGTAAAATTTTTAATCTCTTAATTTTGAGATTTACACTTGCTTTAGTTTTTGAGGCGGAAGAAAACCCCAAACAAATCCTCAACCAAATAACCCCAAAAACAGAGCAACTAATTCCATAATCTAGAATAGGAATCACTGACCTGGGAGGTGGCAGAGAGGAGTTCAAATCCCACTTCTGAATCATTTCAGCCTAAGCTCTGTCACAGTTCACAGTTATTTAAGTGTATGGCTCAAAAAAATCCCCCAGGACTGAAAAAAATCCACAATAAACCAGAAAATTCACAGCAACATGGCCTGGTGGTTCAACCACACGCCTACGAGTGTGTTTGACAAATCCTTTACAAGAGCCTTTCAAAGATTACTGTTCTGCCTTGTCAAGATAGCTGTGAAATTTTCCTGAAGAAGTTGTCTCTTTTTGAAACCGAAGTTACCTGTGGTTGAGAAATGTAAAGAATGGAATGAGAAAGAATGAGTTTTTTGGCCTTAGCAGGAAAAAACAACAGGCTACACTTGAAAAAAAAATTTGGAATGCAATGAATCAGCAGCAATGAATTTTAATTAATGTGCCTAAATTCCACCATTTACCTTGTGCCCAGGTGAAAAAAGGGTCTGAAAACAAAAAGCCCAAGGAATTCTGGAATACTGTTCTGACCCAAGGACTACCACTCAAAGGTTTGCTTACATGCTGCTTTGGTTACAACACAAATTCAAAATTGCTGTCAGCATTAAAATTATTCATCAAATCTTTTTTTTTTTTTGTCCTGGCTAGTAATATTCATAATAGCACACCAGCTGAGCACAAACAAATAAGTATTCGATTAGGAAGTGGTACATCAGGCTTTTATGTCCTCCAACACTCAAGGCAGTTTTCCAATTCAACACAAATCCACCTTAGAACCAAATTCATGACCCTTCTGTTGCTGGATTTTTGTTGCTGCTGTTGTGTTAAGAAATGTAAATTGTATTTCATTTCCATCAAAGTACCAATCAGTTTTTTGTTTCCCCAAGCATGGGTCGAATTACAGCACTTTTTGCACTTTGATTTTTTGCTCAGTTCAAAGAGCAGGCAGTGGAGAGAAAGATGTTGAAATAAGATGGCAAAGTCAAGCATTTTCAGTTATGACATACAACAGATGTCAAACTCTGCAATGCATATCACACTGCTAATCTAGGTTTGCTATGATGATTAGAGGAAATCACCATTTGAAGTAAATAAAATTATTGGCTGAAATCTATGTCACCTCATGAAGATGCAGACATTCCCATATTTTTGCAATTGCTTCATTTTGCAATGAAATAAATACTAATTTTACTGGGGAAAAAAGATATTAAGAACTCAACCTTAAACAATACTTGTGCTCTAGGAAATTGAAAACATCAAAATTCAGCTCTTGTTCCTGTGACACAAAGAATGAGAATCTTTCATCCAAAACAATAAAGAGTAAGAAACTGCAAAAAGATATTTGGAAGAGAGGAAGATGCTATATTTGAAACAAAAGCTTCTGTTCTTAAAAGACAACAGATGAGAGTTAATTGCTTCATAATGGAGAAAGTATTGAAGTATGAAAACAATCTGCATTTTGGAGAACTGTTCTGTGTCCACAAGTTAAGAGTTCATTACTAATGTTTTATTCATTTCTTTTAACAGCACTGCACTAAATTCCTACAACAATTTGTCAGCTTGCACCAGATCTTCTTGAATTTTAGCAGATCCCAGTTCCATTCTGGAAGTGTTGGAAGCAGGTAACAAAACAAGTGTTTATGTGGATACAGCTGCTTGATAAACCAAGGTAATGAAACAGCCTCTTTCCTGCACCTTGGAAAGGCAGTGGGGGTTCCACTAAAAAACTCCTCAAATAAACAAAAAAAGGGATCAGGAACTTCTCAGCCAGAGAATCAGGAGCAGTCACTGTCTGGTTTTCTCACAGAGAAAAAATAAAATTAAAGCCCCAGTTTCCTGCAGGCATTAACACAGAGAAAGTCAGCCATAAACCACATTTTACAGCATCATTAAATTGACCAGAAACCACAGGTTTACCATGGTTAAGTACTATACGTACTCTTAAAAAGTAAGCACACACACAGACACGGAGTTTGTATTTGGAAAATATAAGACCTGTAATAAAAAACATCCTTGCCCCTTCCCAAAGATGACCTTGGAAAGGAAACAACACAGCGATTTCTCCTCTCAGCCTGGGATCCACCAAACATCCCCCCCCAAGGTCTCCGTTTCCCGTCTCTCACCCCAGCTCCCATTTGCCCAGCTCCATCTGTTCTGTGACTCTTGGACACCTCTGGCATCCATCTCAGTAAAACAAGCTGCTGGTACCCACAGTGAGTTCCAAGGGCTCAGCAATGGCCCCTGGAGGCAGTTTGGCCTCTCTCATTGCTGTATTTTCTATCACAGGATTAGGCACTTCAGAAACGAATCACAGTATATGGAATGTCCATGTCCACAGAGTAAGTTCAGCACAGTCCCTCCTTACTGAAATGCTTTCAAGTAAATATCTCCAGTTGCTGTGTCCACTGGAAACCTCAGCTCATTCAGAATTCACCACTGCAGGCAAACGATTTAAGATGTTCCTCCCCACACTTCACTACTGAAGCCTACTCTGGGTGCCTGTTTCAGAAGCACGGAAACACTAACCCGAAGTTTCCTTTAAAATACAATTTGCAAGCCTGGCATGTTATTTATTTATCAGAGGGAGCTGAAATTGTTTCCATATTTCCCTAAAATAAACGTACCATGGAGCATTGAGTTAGTTTAACTAACGCTGCCTTCGGTTCGACCTGCCCGCCAGCCGCGACCGCACCTCATCCCCAGTGTTATACATGAAATAGCTGATTTGGCTTTCGCATCCTTGGAAGTTTTGGTTAATTAACCCTGGAATATGTAAATTGTTTATAGGATTAATAAGTAGTTGATTCATTCCTGAAGTTGAAGGTTTTCCAGGTGTTTAAATAATTTTTCTCATAGGTTTGGGGTGTTGAACACTGGTTCTCAAAGGGTTGGATGGTGTTTCTTAATTTTAGAGACCAAGTTCAGCAGTTCTATGGAGTTTAAAATCAAAAATCCTTTTGAGTCTCTCCCTGTGCTGTGAAGGAAGGACCCCTCCCCCAGAGCTGCAGTCCCAAACCGCCGTTACCTTGTCACTTGGCTCCATGCCAACCTGAATTTGGATGAGGAGAATCCTGCCTTGGAGTCCACAGGACACCCCTCCCCAGAGACTGCACCCTGGAGACAAGGAGCCATTGGACATCAGACTGTACATCACTCTGGGGGACAGGACCAACCCGGATGGACTCTAGGGGAACCCCACCAATTGCCCTCTACCCCAGAGGCGGGACTGTGGAGGGAGATGGGAGGAGTTAAGGGGGTATAAAACCTCGTGCACAAGGGGAGAGCTCTGCTCTGCTCCTTTGCCTCTGGTGAGCTGGGGTAAGCAGCTCTCCGACCGGGATTAGCCCAGGCAGGGCCCGGTGCTGGGTTTCTGGGCCTACTAAATAACACCTCTCTACCTGGGATTTGTCCTGGGTAGAGCCTGGCACCGAGAGGGTCTTTTGTTTTGTGTTTTGTGGCCGTTTTGGCTGGAAAGTGTCTCTTATCACTGCGACCCGGACTATTTTTTTTTTTTTTTGGGAATCGGGCCTTTTTGTTAAAATAAACCTTTTCTGTTTTTAACTTAAAAGTGAGTGGTTTTGGCCTCATTCCTGACACCCAGGAAAAACTGAATTCTAACATCAGCAAGTATTCTTACCGCAGAGGATGCACGGACCTTCAAAACCCCAATCGCTGGGAAATTCTGCTAAACTGGCAGAAAATGCCCAGGCTGCCTCTGAGAAAATGGGAGCTTATTTATATGTAAACCCATGTTAACACGGTGTTCATTCTCCAGGCCTGACTCACGCTGATAAGCTGTTAGCCCTAATAAGGGGGAGGGCAGAAAAAATCTTTTTTAACATAAAATTAGCTGTTGAACACCCTGCTCGTTCACTCTGTGCCTGATCTGAGCTCTCTCGTCCAATGATCCGGGAAACAGCAGCAGCAGAGAGCAGCACTGGAGGCCCGCAGGGTGTTCGGCTCCACTCCTGTAACGGAGGAGGGTTTGGAACCCGGAGGGTATCACACATCCGGGAAGGGAAGAGGTGCATCAGCCACACCAGATAGGAAAAGGACCTTATGGCTGCTTAGAGGGCTCGTCCGTTTCTGCAAAATCCATGGGTTACGCCTGTATTTCCCCTGGCACGAGGGGAGGGATTCTCCAGAGAGGGAAGCTGGAGCGTGCCCCAGGAGCGAGCTCCCCTTGGAGGGCACGGACAGCCCTGGGAGCCCTGGGCATGGTGAGAGTCTGACTTGGAACCCTGGCTCACGAAAACAGGAAACAAAACACAAGGGAAAACCAGTATCTGACTGCCCATCACCCAGATTGGATCACTGAGGACACTGATCCCTGCTGCTAATTAGTCCCCAATTATCGCTAACACAAGATGGTTCTCCAATAATCTGTCCGTTATTTGTCTTTAGGAACAGCCTTGGAAAACATCATCTGTGACCACTCACAGGTAGTTTCTTTGTTTCAAATCTCCTGCTTTTTCTCCTTTACTACAGTTCCAGGTACTGTTCTTCAGTTTGAGATGAACAGCCTATATTTTTGTTGTAATTGCTGCTGCTAGAGGTGTCACAGCTCACCTATAACTGTGCATCCCGGGTGGAATTCATTTCTCCAGCTCACACTGACTGTAGTGTGAACAACTCATCTTCTGTATCTGTGGGAAATCTGAACACTGATGGATCCCAGGCAAACCCCTGCAAAAACTTCTTGCTTTCCTTCAAATTCATTTAAGTCATAAATATTGGTTTTACTTTAAAATATTTTTGTTTGAGGCTACTGTTTTTAACATCTCAAAAAAAAAAATCAGAATGTTTGGGAGAAAAATATTGAAAGCTGAACTATATTTTAAATATTACCCTAAAAATAGCATGATCATAGGTGGAGTTAAGCATAAGTTCTCTCCACAAAGTTTTGTACAATGGTATTTTTATACCCTTCTCTGTTAGGACCATAACTGTCCCTCAGAAAAACTAATTAAGCCCAAACAATACAAAACAAAATCCTGTGTCATGTTCAAGGAACCTGCTGGGACCTATCTGAGCTACTGTAAGATAATTTAATGAGTACTCATTAAATTAACATCTACCCCCACAGCAACTTCAGCAGTGAGAGATATAAGCAGAAGAGCTTTAAATGGCTTTTCCTGCTCTCGGGGCTCCCGCTGTCTCATCTGGTTCAGCTCGGATTCTGTGCCTCCGCACTCCCGGGAAGCCGGGGCTGGCTGCAAAAGCTCTTCACAAGACTTCATTTTTACTGTAAATTTCCAGCATTAAGAGGAAAAGAAGACTTATTAGCCTCAAGCACAGCTGCCTGAGGAATTCCAGCTGTTTCCCCCAGGGAGGCGTGCACAGAGCTGCACAGTCAGGGTACCCCGCTGCCCTGAACTGGAGGAGGCTCAGGGTAGGGTGGGATCCCTTCAGCCACTAACCCAAGGCGGGATGCTGCCCCACCCACTCTGCAAGCTTTCACTTGCCTTTTATAATCCTTGATTTCCCAAATGCAGGATGTTTGTGCAAGGTGGTTATCTAGTGGGGAGACTCCTTGCTGGCTTGTAAGAGCCCTTGCCCTGTAAATGGTTTATACCTGACAGAGCCAGGCTGGAGCCAGAGGGATGCAACTGAGACAGGGATGCAGATTAATCTTACAGTGGGTTTCATGGGCTGCCCACTGATTACAAAAAAACAAGTAAAATAAAAAAATTAAGATTTTCCTTCTCTAGCACGTGATTTAGATGCACTGGTTGAGTACTGTGGAGATCAATAGGGATGTATCAATGTTTTATAGCAATACTTAGACGGATGCAAGGAAAACTCAGCCAGGTTCTGTGCTGACTCACATGCCCTGGGTGAAATGGAGATCACTTCGAACTCAGAGCAGGTTTGTTTTCACAGCCTGCCATGCTGTTTGCTGCCTGGATGATGTGCCTGGTTCAAAAGTCACCCAAAGACATCAGGCACTTCGAAAAGGCAAAGTACTTGATACATTTTTGACATTAAGGTACTACAAAAGAAGTCACCAGTGTCCAGGATCACCCACCAGCAAACAGTATCAGCACAACGCAGGGGGAATCTAATGGCATATTAGGAGAGTCCATCACTGTGTTAAGGACACTCATTCTCTTGTACAAACCCATTGCTAACACCTCATCTGGGCTCGCACAGACTTTAGTCTCTGTCAAAGGAGCATCCAAATTTAAATATATTCACGTGCACACAATCCTTCTGAGTGCTACTGAACTCTTTAAAGAAACTGTATGCGTCAAAGAGCTGCAGGACAAACTGAGTGGTGGTGGTTAGAAAAGCTGTCCCCAAATGTCCTACGAGTCCTTGGCTTGTAAAAGGAGAAAAAAAAAGGAGAAAAAAACCCCAACAGCTGATGAATCTTGTTTAAGCTTTTTTTATACCCCAAACAATTCGAGGGACTGCACTGTTGAGCTGGCAAGGAGCTGGTTCCCAACTTCTAGGCCCTCACTGTGGGTCCAGCTGCCAGATTTCTGCATTCAAAGTGCAACAGTTCCTAACTGTGGGACAGCTTTTCAGGACTGTGCTGCTGTCAGCCTCAGTGGTGGGCCCTGCCAGGGAAAAAGGGAAGCATTCCAGAGAAACACTCGCTGGGCACGTACCTGCCCTTTGCTACCAAACCTCTGTCAGAGACAGGATTTTAGCTTTTCCTCTGCCAGATTTTCAGAGGCTGTGCTGGAATCATTTGGGAAATAACGCCCGGGGCAGTCTCGCTAAGAACAAACAGATCCTCTGAGCACACCCAGGACACGGCGGAACGGCACGGGGAAATCAAGAAACAAAACTCTGCAGTGGAATTGTGTAGACAGGGCTTATCAAAGTCTCGACAGCACTTTTATTGCTACTTGCAGTAGGACTAAAGTAGTGACTTCCCAAATGAGTCTCTCAAAGAACAGAGATGAAGACATTTCTATCCTATAATGAGAATTTGGGGGTAGAGGGATTTTTTTTTTTCTGGAAATTAAAGAATATGATATCTCCCCTACAGTGACAGGAGATAAAACATCTGTGGACCTGTGTGGCAGTAGTACAAATGAAGGCTGTAAACAAGAGGTAAGGATAGTCTTTGCTCCCCACAGAATGTGTTGGTTTGTTTTGTTCTAATGCTGTGTGTGCCCCTGGGTCATTTGTCACATGGGGCCTTTTGGCAGAGCAGGTGAGATAGAACAGTTTTCCATGGACAACCTTGCTATAAAATGAAGAAGGGTATCAGAATTTAGTATTGGATTTATGATGGTGATCAGTGCAGGAATTATTTCAGGTCCTTAAAGATTTTCCTTCTGCCTAGAGTTGTTTTCTCCTTGGCTTTTTTATTTTATTGAGTTTTAAGCATTTGCCTTGTGCACTCACATGCTCACTCCTTTTCTCTGTCTGCTCTTGCCTGAATCTGTAGCCCATCTTTCTCTCTGGCTGCAGCTGAACTGCAATAATGAAACCTCCCTTTGTTCTTGAAGCCAACTGCTGGGAGTAATGGGGGAGCACCGAGGGCAGCAAGGAATCAACCAGTGCATAAAGGACTGAGCACACTCCTCCTCTCCACATAAACTGAAATGATGCACCAGAAGAAAGCCTGAACTGAGGTTCTGCGTGCTGCACATCCCTGCAGAGACTCTCATCCAGCTGAAATGAGTGCTAAACTACTTCTGAGACTGAGTCAGATTGGGAGGCACTCTATTTACCCTGGTGGCTGGCAGGTTGCTGTCTAGCCAAGCCTCTTACAAGGCTGTGGAAGCAGGGACTCTGGAGCCTGGATTGCTTTGCAATAATGCTGCAGCATTTAGGCTTCTGCTGCTGTTCAATCTACTTTTATGAGTGGACCATAAAGCTTGATGTGGTGAAGCAGGATTGCACCCAGTGGCCAGGAGCAGTGCCCATCAGCCTGGAAGGGAAGAAACAGAAGCCATGCCCACAAACACAGCTTGGGGTAAAAAGCAAGTCAGTCTGTTTAAATAAAGCTCACTGTGACACAGAGATGCTGCCCTGTGACTGACCACTCCTTTTGGTCAGGAGAGCTGAAGTACTGTAGCCCTTGGGAAAAATGGTTTCATTGATTTCTATATGAGTGTTTAGTTTTAATGAAGACCCAGATATTTTCTGGCCCATATCTAGTACAACATGAAAACACCAGCAGGCATCAACTAGCCCAGCTTATCCTAAATGCTCCTTCAAAACTCAGTGGAGTTCTTCAGCTTAAAGGAAATACAGATTACCAGGCTAGAAGCCTCTACTCCATAGACACCATTTCCATCTAACCTCATCTCCTGAACCCAAACCCAGTCCTAGATCAAGGCAGCATTGATTTCTACCCACCTTGCAGTCCCCATTGTCCTGGTAGTCCAAACCCCAGGCTGAAGACGGCAAAACCTCATATTCCGAGGTCAAAATCTGCCCAGACAGACCTGTCAGCTCCTGCCACCTCACACTATTCAGGCACTACACCAGTCACCACAAAGAGTGTTTGGGTTTGGCACCGTCTGTCCTTTACCCAAGCTATCACTCCTATCCAACAGCTCTTCTCAGTCTAAATCCAAGCATTTTCTAACTCCAGTCAATGTCTCTAAGGCCCAAACCCCACATTTAACTATACAGTTCCCAAGAAAAAGCCAATCCTACCTGTCCAACACCAAAGCTAAGCTGGTTGCTTGTCTTAATTGGTAGATTTCTATCACAGTCCCACTTCTTTTGATTCTTTATCTCAGTATTTCTCCCCATGCCTCAGGAATTCACAGACACAGAGGAGCTCATTGCCTTTCACCAGCTGCGAAGGAACATGAATTACTTCCAAAAAAGAGAAAGGCGTGGGCTGAGCAGTAGGAAGCATCCTGTTCTCTAATGGGTATTTCCATTCAGCTGCTGAATCAGGGAACACTTTCAGATTAGTGCTGCCACTGTTTGGAACACACATCTTAAACGATATTGATTTCTAAGACGATGAGCTAATTTGTGGAATACTTTGCCACTTACAGTGTTTCACATGAAGTTGTCATCACCATCTTCCCAGTGGCATTTGGAAAGCCACATTCTGGAGAAATAAGCTCTGAGGGAACACGTTGAGTGCTGGGCCACCTTCCATTGTTCAGCTGCAGCCAAGGAACACTTAGCCATTAATCCATCTTTGTAACGTTTGTACCGAGCTGCACAGTCAGATGGATCCTCACAGTTATCCTCTCTGAAGGACTCACAGCAGCGTGCAGCACACATCAGAGACCAGAGGAGCCTTGTGCTCTCTCATCTTGCCAGTGAGGCAGCTGAAGCACAGGCCATGGCTGGTGTCACAGCAATCTGCACCCTTCATTTCCCTTTGCAGAGCAAAGAAGCCAGTCCTGACATGGGAGATGAAGGGGTTTCTAGTTCTGAGCTGTGGGCAAATCCTTTGAAGCCAAGATGCAGAGCATGGAGTTAAACACATTTAAAGTCCTTCTGCACAGCAAACCCATACCTGACAAAGCAAAGGCCCAGGAAGCAAGCACTGCCTCAATTAAGAACGACAGTTCTCGCCAAAAAATGCCTCCAAAGCGTGGAATATAAACCTCCCAAATCTGATGTGCATTTCAACAGAAATAGCTGCTGCTGTGAGGGATCCACTAAAGGAAGATACAATTTCAAGGCTACAGGCAGCCTTAGCCACAGCACATCTCTGCAAAGCTTGACACGAACAGGGCTGTAATTCCAGTCCTGTCATCTCTGTCATCCTGAGATGACTGCATTTCCAACCGCACAGGGAATTCAAAAGTCACCCCCAGCATCTGCTTCTTGACTGTCAGGAGCCATCCAGCAAGGGGCCTTGCTGTTTGCAACCTTCCTTACAATTTAACCTGGCTCAGGGCAAGCAGAGATCAGCTCATTTTTTTTAATTAACCACTCTACGCACTGATGTGCCCAGGCCGATGCGGTTGCTGATGGCAGCACACATCAGCAGCTCTGATTATTCTAACCTAGATGAACATGTGAAACAGTTTGACAAGAATTGTGCTGTCAGAGGATTTACCCAAGAGGCAGCTGCATGGCTGGGCTCTGGGTTAGATGATAGCTCGAACAGAAAAAACTTACTCAGAAGAAAACATTTCCAAGTGACCTATAATGCAAACATGATCGCTTCTCAGACAAAAGCATGCAAGAGAGCTCATAAAATACTCCTCTCCTGCTGGGCAGAGCTAAAGCTCCTGGGGTAGTTGCCTTTTTGCACATCCTGCCTAAAGGCAGCACACAAGTGCACAGTCAGAGGCATGTTTCCAGGACCAATTGATTGGAAATGTGCTAAGACACAACTCCTTCTGAGTTGACCAAAAATCCATGTAATACCATGACACTTTTTTCCAGTAGGAAGGGACTACAAGAATCAGAGGCCAGTTTTTATTTATACACACAGAAGCACACAGTGTGCGTGCACACGTACACCCACCACTGTAAAAAGTCTCTCACAGCCCAAACTGAAAGATTAGTTCAGGCTTTCTTTAATGTGGCACCGAGTCCTGACACTTCCTTTCTAAGTGTTATCATACACTCTGGATTTGCTGTAAGCAGGAGCTGCCAAAACCCTTCTGCTCAAACTCTCCACACTACTCCCTTTTGCAATTGCTGCCAATCCCTCTTCCACACAGGACACTGATGCCTCACCCCACACCCACAGCAGGCCCTCAATCCAAGAGCCAAAAGCAAAGGGTTTTCCAGGCAAAGTAACAGATCAAACAGAAACAGAACAAATCCCACAAAGACTTTATCTCTGCACAGAATTTTCTGCCTGCAACCACCCCCAGTTTATAAAAGGAAACATCTTGCTTGGATCAGCTTGGAAAGAGATGATCAGCCTGGTGTCTGGGTTGTGCACTGTGCAGAACTTTTAGGATGCTTAGCTTTCTACAAGTATCTGTTTTCAGAGCAGACTTGATTTATGGCTTCATTGACCTTGCATTACAGCATTACAGCAACGGGGACAGGGACAAGGCAGCACCAGAGCCTGATCACTCCAGGCAGGAGGAGTCACAGGAATGCTGAAGGATGAAGTGGCCCTCGTGCACAAAGGTGGGAGAGAACACAAGGAGCAGGGTGGGATCTTACACACTGAAAACAAGCACCAGCATTGCTACTGGCACCCTGTGCTCTTATTCAAGACCTTGTTCAAACACACTGTAATGGTGGTGTTGTACACCCCGACATCAGTGGGGCAATGCCCCATACCAAATTTTTCAAAGTTAGCAGCACTTTTTGGCAGTGAACCAGTGACGCTGCACAAACATCTCCGTGACCCAAGGGCAGCTATCAGGGAAAATCAACACTCAACCAGATGAAAATACATAACTATCAGATATAGGGAGGTAGACTCAAACTCTGGAAAATTCTTTTACTTACAGCCAGTGTAACTACCAAACAATTAGTCCTACTAATATCCTTATCCTATTTCAAATATTCAAAATTTAGATGCTTGCCCAAGCTCTTCACTCAACTGGTAGTAAGATTAATTGGTATGCTATATGCTCCTGTAAGTGATAATTCCAGTTATAAATACCAACCTGCATTCTGCCTCACTAAATTTGATATGCACCAGTGATCACATGAACTTGCAAGTGGTTTGTCCCAGCATCCATCGTGATTTGGAGTCCTCAAAAAAAAATTGTGTTACAAAACTTTTGCTATTTTGCCCTGAAATTTGTGGTAGCTGATACCTGTCTCCCTGCAATAGATACATCAGCCAGACTTTCCCTAACATTTTTTTTCCTACTAAGTGCAGTTGTCCAACAAGAACTGTAAAGTGATCTGTGCTTATCTCCTCTGGCTATTGCAAAAATCAGGTCCTTCTGAAACAAAGTCCTCTGCAAGATGAAATTAAACATAAACTTGTGGGCTTAATTATATTACTTTGAATGGAGTATCGATTGTAGCTAATTTTATCACCCATTTTGAGAGGCTTGCTTGCTGCCTGGCTGGCTGTCACTTTGATAAATGGGAGCCAGTGGATATCTGAAGAGGGACTGGTATTTATAGTTCAGAAAATATCACCACCAAGTTTACAACAAGATATAGCCCCCCCCACATTTACTAACAGTCACAGGAGCAATTAGGATTGATGAGAACAGGAACACCTACTGTAAAGCAGATGGTCAGCTCAGAATGTCTGGCTACCTGAAATGGCATTTTCCAGCAGTCTCTACAGCTCAGGTGAGTTTGGCCCCTGCGTGAGCAGCAGCTGCCACTTGGAATTTCAGCAATACCCCACTGCAAAGGCCCTCAGGACAGTCAGGCCATTTAGTCAGGACAGTGACTATCCAAAGGCTGAGGGAGGGACACGAGATAAAGATGGTTCCAGGAACCAAATTAGCAGTCTGGACTTCAACATCAGACACTGAGGCTGTCTGTTTGTCAGATTTGGGGCATTATTGTTATTCTTTATATTTTCATAACTGCAGGTAAAGTTTCTATGACTAGAGAGGATCACAGTCACCAAAAAGCATTTGTTAAAACATTTTACTCTATTACACAGTGTGAACAAAAGTGCTGTAATCGTAAGATTAATTTCAGGCACTCTATGCATTTAGGGCCACCAAATCCTAGTATTAGGACTGTGTCTTATATTTAATCCAAATCTTTTCTTTGTAGACCATTATATTCAGCTCAATTTGCATGTCAAATCCACTTAATGATGTCCAACAGCTATGACTGAAACTGATAAACGAGGAAGGGGCCACAAGGCACAGAGGTGCTGGTGTAGTTTTACCATGAAAGCAACCACCTGATGACTGATTAGCAACAACTTTGTTTTTGAAAGGCTCATTCATACACGTAACCATTTCCATTGCAAATATCACAAGGATTATTACTCTTATTACACAAGGATAATGCTTATTATGATTCTTTTAGTCACAATAGCAGGATTATCATATCAGATGAGTCTCAATTTGCCTGCCTCCCCGACTTTCTGGTTCTAATGAGCCATCTGGGTGACCTCCTTCTCCACAGCTGCCCTCACAGCAGATTTTAACACACAAAGCCAACAAAAAAGTGACCGCACAGAGCTACTGCCAAAGGAAAAGGAGGAGAACAATGCAAAACCAAGTTAAAGGAGCAAAAATACTCACCAGCAATATTCCTACACACTCTCAAACTACCCAGTACCTGGCACATTTCTTGCCACACCAGAGTGGTGTGTGCAGGCAGAACATCTCTGGCAATAGCAGGAAAGCTGCTGTTGCTGTGCAGGAACAGCAGCAGTGCAGGCAGGAGCCCTCAGAGAAGCAGGCACGGCCACTCTACAGCCCACCATGGACCATCCACTGTGACCACGCTGACAGAAAGAGACATGACAGCAGAGGACTGAGTTCTAGTGGAAAATACGAAGCAAAATAAAGGTTAAAAAGGAGAGGAGGGAGAGAAGAGGAAAAAAAAAATTAATAATGAGATTTTAAAAAGATATAGGGACAAGTGGGGGAAAAAGTGCTAAATACAGAATGTTGAACTGAGGGAAAGAAGGTGAAAACTGCAGAGGAAAACAGAACAAAAAAAATTAATATTAGAAGAATAAAAAAAAGCAAATTAAAAACATGAGAAGAAATTACTAAAAGAAAGAATTAAGGGGCTTAGTGCAATAGTTTTATTATTCTCTGAAAACTCCTTCAGTACTAATAACAGGAGAGATTAAACGTATTTCTTTCAACTATCAAATTTAAGAAATATTTCCTCCTAATATATTTCATTCCGAATCTAATTTCCCCCAACATTAAATCAGAACTAGGGAAGACTTTCATATAAGACTAAAACTGGGATGAAGTCTGGAATAGGCATCAAATAGCAGCATCTTGAATAAGGCATCGTGGTTTCTGAGGAGATTTTTGTTTTCTTGCTTATTTGCATTTTAATATCAAACGGACTTTGAATTCTGAAAATAAAGGCAGTGTATTCCACCTGTGTTGAACTCCTTCCCTTTCCATGTTGCATCAAATCTCCCACTGAAGTCAGGGAAAAAAAAAAACCTGTCACTGAAGGTGTAGAATAAAAACCACTGGCCCTGTCACAGCAAGACTAAATCTGCCTTCAGAAACCTTGGTGGGCAGCTGGTCTCACACCTATTGCCCAAGGGATTTCCTTGCTCACCAATAAGGAAATCTCAGCAAGCACAGCCGTGGAAGCACTCACAGCACTCCCAGAGCCCCAATATCTCCTGTAGAAGCTGTATCTGGAGCTCCATTGGAAAAACGGAACAGGATGAGGCAGGAATGTCGGCCAAACATTGCCATGGTGTGGGGAATTCTGACACAAAGAAGTGTTTTCTTCAAACGGAACAAAAATAAAAAGGTCGCTTTCAAGACGAACAGTGCGGAAAGTGTTTTTCTGCTTCAAAACCTAGTCATCATCTCAACATTTGGGAAGGAAATGGAGGCACTGGAAATCCAAACACAGTCTTTGGCGCTCTCAGGACTTCCAGCACCTTACAGTGGGGGTGCTGCCAAGGCCAGGGCAGGGCCAACTGCCCAAAATCCTGCTACAGAAATCTAGGCTGGAGCAATGCTACAGATGTCCCACACTGATCTTCAACTTGGGCCTTTCAAAACCATGCTTTTCACTGCCAGGTTCCTCATTTGTATCTTCGCCTTTCTGGCCCAGAGGTGCAGCAGGAAGTCCAGAGTGTTGGAGCATACTAGTGGAACACACCATAATTTGACCCTTACCCATTTTATGGGATGGCTCCTCTCCTTTCGGAGAGTCATTTTTGAAGACAAACTCCTCTGAAGCAATAGAAAACATATCCATGGCTGAAGAGCATAAGCCAGTCAATAAAATTAATGGTTTATATATTAAAACAAATTAAATGCCAGAGTCCTGTGCTTATCACGTGAACATGCTCGGATTCATTAATAGAAACTGGTCGATTCCCTGAAGTACATGCTGGGATAATAGAACAAATGCATTTGCACTGACAGTCATTGGTAAATGGCTAATCAATCCCTCGGTGCTGCTTAATTAGTGACTGCAGGAGACCCTTTTAATTGGCATTTGATACTTGATTTGAACAGACAAATAAAGTGCCACTCAACCCTTTACTGCCAGTGAACCTTTTTTTTTCCCTATTAACTCCACTGTAGCTGCTGAAGAGCATTCCTGAAGACCAGACCAAATTACCAGCTCCCTGTCACAGACTAGCCTGACACCCTGAAGTATTTTATCATGATTTCAGTGCTGATGTTGCATTGAAACACTGCATATGCTCTGCTGGTTGCTCAATATGGTTTATATTAATACAAGTTGTAGACTGTCACTGCTCAGAGAGCAGGTAGTTACAAGGAATGCATTGGTTACATTATAACTGGAATAATTTATTATTGAGCAAGCAAGTTCAACAAGCACTATAAAAATCAATTTATAATTTTTATGCACTTCATCTGGGCTGAAAAATGGGTTTGTTCTCCACTATTTTCTGACTAGACCTCTTCAACAGAAAAAGGGGGAATAAAGCTTTTGAAATTGCAGTTTGGTCAGCAATGCACTCTGGAAATCGAGATTAAAGATGACAGTTCTCAGATGCATAAGTTATGCTTACTTTGTTTTATGGACCTGAGGCCACCACGGTGCCAGGCAGTCCCTTGGCAAAGAAAATCATCCAAAGGTTAAAGAAAGAAACATAGTTTGACAGAGTCAGCCAAAAACATAGGTGACTTGCATTAGCTGAAAATGCTATTCCACCTCTGTTTACTCCTTCAAATCACTGACTCACAAAAGGTAAGTTATTAAAAGTTTCAAGAGCAATGGCAGGTTTGGAGGAATTAAAACAAGGAGTACTAAAATCTTCAGTGGCCGTGCCTGCAATTGCTATGCAAAACACAAACCACACACCTTCCCAGTAGCATGAAATCCAATTAATGCAGTCCTGGGAAGACTCAGAGCTCTAGTTCTGATGAAGATTAAAGGTGCAATGACTGATTGTAAGAGTTAGCCGGGACTCACACCCTTAAATACCTTGTTAATACTGGCAAGATTTACTTAACACATGTCCAGCTGGTCAAGTTAAAGGGAGAGTTCATAATCCCTATGGACAGGAGTGTCTGCTGTGCATTGTATCACCAGGTCAGGCAGAAGGAGGGAGGCACAGGCATCTGGCAAAAACCCATTCCAGCAAAGTTTACTCAGAGCATGACACTAGGACATCAACCTCAGAAGGGGATCCCACCATCACACACCTCTGAGCTGTTCAGGGAGCAATAAATCTGTCACCAGATTGCCCTGCTCAAAAGCAGACCCAGCTGCTCACTTCTGGGGTGCTCCTTGTGTTGTGCTGCATCTAAACCATTAACAGTCACACCTGCCAGGATCCAAGCCTCCTGTCACCACCACTTAACACATTGCTTCCCATCACACACACATTCATTAAAAGGGCCTCTTGAGTTATCCTTAGCCATGATTAGCTTTGATGAAATGCCCCCTGATCACAATCAGCACTTTGTCTTTGATTTATTACTAAACCAGTTTATCACATTACAATCACCCTTTAATACTTTACAGCCTGAACTGTTGTGCAGTTTAGAATTACACGTGCTCTGACGCTATTTACTTCATTTTTATAATATTCAACCTCTTGGAATCAAACATCCTGCGAGGCTGTTGCACCAGCATCCCAAAGGTGGAGATGGGTGAGGAACACCGTGCAAAGCCAGTCACACAGGTGACATTTCCTGCTGGACAGGACCTATTGCTTTAGGCACTGTGCAGGGTCACAGTCCCGTGTATGACATGTGGCTGCTTCAGCAGAGGGAAAGGGCGTGAGAAGACACTGCTTGAAAGAACAAGTAGCTCCACAAAAAAACCCCAACCTATTTTGCAGGTAAAGGAAGAAGTGTGTGTGCTGGAGAAACTTTGAACCCAGAAGCTCGTGGCAGATAATACACTCACACAAAAGTTCAGGCTTTGCAGGGTCATTTATCACCTGTGACTGTGGCTTGCAGCGAGGAAAGTTCAACCTGTGTAAAGCATCAGCACTACTCTCCTTCTGCACAGGAGCGTGATACCTCTCAGGCAGTTTCAACAGTGGATTTTCAATGTTCTACCTATCAAACTACTTAATACAAACACTTATTTCAGAGAGGCTTAAAACAGTAATCCACAGAAAGAGAAGAAGATTCCAATTTGAATTAGGCGTCTTCCTCCCCTGTCCTACTATCCATAGGTTTCCTCTTATTCAAATCTACCATGCCTGTAGATTTTAATGTGGGAGGAAATACAGCTTCTTATGGAAAGGGAAAGGAAGGGTTAATTGTAATTTAGACAATTTTCATTTCCTTGTTCGCCACCAAAGATGACCAAAAATTTTTGTCTTAGGAACCCTTAACATGGAAAAGGAGATGGGCAATAGCAGCAGTGAATAGAAAACAAGAGCATTTCAAAGAACAGAAAGGTAAACAACATATCTTTTAGAAGAAAGGTAGTGATACAAGGTTTTGCAGAAAAACAAGCATAACTGTATACATATTTATTTTCAAGTGGAAATTTCTGCTTCCTATTCCAGAAGCTGGACCTTTATCACTGAAAGCAGAAAAGTTATGGTTTGGAAGCATTGCTGCCTTGCCCAGGGAAATTACAGTCTGGCTGCTCTGTGTTTTCTTTTCCTTCTGAGGACCAGGACCCAGGAGGACACAAACATTAATGACACCTCAATTTCTCCTTAGACACAACCAAGAGGACAAAGTTATTCTTAAGAGAGTCATCCAGCTCAGAGAGCTCCAGCCATAACAGAGACGAGAAAAATGAGTTCACTAAAGGGAAATGCCCACGAAATACTACCAGAGCTAGTCTGTAAAGAGCAGTGATTAGTCGAGCCCCTTTAACTCACAGAACAAGACACTTCTGCTGGAAGGCATCCAGCCAGGCTGGAGCAACACTGCTCTCACCTCCTTGCTGCTTCATCAGCTACACCCAGAGCAAAGGGAATCTGTGTCCATTCAGCAGGGTGGCTCTGGCTCTGACAGGTATAAGCCTTCCAGCAGAGGCCTCACCATCATGGAGACACATCTGCCAGCTCCAGCCTCCTTGCAGAAAGCACAGCTAGAGTTGGGCATTATTTAATCAATCTCACTCCCAAACTTCAGCTCTGCATGCATCCTTTCCAAACCAGCTCAAGGGTTGTCTCTACAGCTACACCATTTAGATGGCAATGGAGCAACGACACGATCAACACCCAAAGGAAGGCTTGAACAGTCTGAAAATGCAATTACTCCAAAGCTGGGCACGCAACTGTACGAATTTCTTCCCCAGCAGATCAGAGAGAACACTGCTTTCAGATTGTGCAAAGTAATTTCCTCAGCCTAGCTTTCCCCCAGCAGCACACTGATGAAGCTCCCCAGCTCCTGAGGGAATGACTGCAGTGCAGTTGGGAGATGCAGCTCTCGGACGCACAGACACGTGTCACAGCTTTCACCTGGCTGCCACAGGCTGGGAGCTGGGAAGCTTCAACAGGGCACTTCTGAAACAAACCACTGGATCCCACTTGGAGCCACGGATATTTTTTATTCAGCACCTTGGAGATGGCACCACCACAAGGGCCCTCAAGATGTGAGCAGTTTAGAAGAGAGCCAGCTGCAGGGATGCTGCATCTCTTCCATCTCACCTCTAAATACCACATTGAACTTTGAAGAGCAATGACAGACCAGCACTGCTCTGACACTGAGACATTTCAGCTGTGAAATGCACTTTGCCCTGACAGCTTTAGCCAGGGAAGGCTGCAGGGGGGGGGGGGTGATACTGCTTACAAAGAGGGATTTGTCTGTCCAGAATTAGGGTCTCTATAATTTAAAGTCATGCATACTTACACTGCCTGGCTTTTGTTGTTATACTTTCCAAGGGCTTTTTAAATAGCTCAAAGAAACATTTAGGGGAAGAAAAATAGCCTGAGATCTGGACTCTCCAAGATATTTTAGCATTAACAGATTAGAAAATTACCCAGGGAGGGTCAGAAATCATTCCCTAAGTAGTCTCAAAGGTAATGAAATAAAACCCATTGAAAGACAAATAGGAACATGAAGAAGGCCTGAATATCACTATTTCTGCTTTAATCAGATTCCTGAGAGACCTAATGCTAAATAGCAATAAACAATAATAGCACTTACATGGACCTATTCAACTCTGAGGTGTTACAGGCACTCATTTATGAGTGCATAGGACATCAAAGAGATAGGTACTATTCTTCTATATCACCAATATTAGCTAAAATTGGAATTTCTGTTCCAGAAGAAATGCTCTTGGAGTATAGTTTCTCTTCCAAGCCATAAAAATTCTTCTAAAAACCTAATTTCATGGGCATTTTTAAACATGCTTTGCTTCATCTTAGCTGAAAAATCATTAAAATAATTGATGCCAGTATCAGGTCTGCTCCACAACTTTGCAGCTCTAAAAGCTGATCCTCTTCAGATACTCCAACTCCATTTTTCTTTCAAAATCTGGTTTCACCCAACTGACACATACTGCAAAGTTGAATTCTGATAAAGCTGCTTTTTCTAGAAGAGAAACATGCTGGTCAGAAAGAAACTGCTGCAGCAGGAAGGACCATGCACAGTTACTCACACAGCACCTCGTTTCCCAAATAAAACACAATCAGATTTTATTCAGATATTTTTACACGACCAAAATTTGACAGTCCAGACCAACTTCACAGATAACAAGGATGATAAAACCTTTGGCTGTGTAGGGAACACAGGCAGCAGAGCAGCATGATAATTGTCCACAAACAGAGCTGCCACAGAGGTTGACTTTGAGTCACCCAGCCAAGCTTAAGCCAAGCCGTGTAACCCCTACCACAGGGAATTCCTTTTCTCCAAGCACTTGCCCAACACATGATTGGTTTGCAGTGATTAGCATTGGGAACTATTCACTTCCACGAGGCCAATTCAAAAGTTATTAAATACACACACACACACAAAAATTAGCCTGTCTTAATTGTGTCTTCATCAAATGCAATCACAGTGGCTGGAACTTTCAGCTCTCCACCTCGTGCATCAAAGGAAATGCAATCCTTCAGGCAAAATGTTTACCAAGCTGAACAACCCAGAGCAGCAGGAAACCAGTGTCACATGAAAAATTAAGAGCTGTGGTGTTTCTAAAAGCCTTCCAACAGTGGGGAAAACAGCAATCAAAATGCATTAGCAGAGGAGGGTATTCACACCTCCCCACAACCCTTTTTTAAGCTATAAAAGCAAACTCTGCATGAGCAAAGCAGATAAAGCTTGAATGGGCAGGATTAATTAGAAAACAAAATAGTAATGGGAAAAGCTGCTGTGCTTTTTTTTTTCCCCTGCAATTTTTAGTTCAGTAAGTGGCCACTTATAAAACCCAAACAAAGCACTCAAAAAACCCTACCATGGGATGACATCTCCTTGTCTTTCTCTGAGTAATGAACCTATTTCCTTCTTCCTTGAAGATAAGACAACTTTTGACTATGAGAAATATAGGAGAAAGTTTTCTATTATACGTATAGGTCAGCTAGAGTACAGAGGCAGAAAATTGCAATACAGCAGTGATACAAAGTTGTGGAAGATAAGTTTTCCAGATGCTCTGCTACACACTCCTCTCAGATTCCAGCGTTTCAAGGGCAGTTTCTGGAACTGCCAAGAGATAAGAAGAGTCTCTGACTGGAGTTCATTGATTTCATAAATAAAGGAAGGAACGGATCACAGGGGTGGGGGAGAAAGGGGAATGGAGGAAGAAAGAAATGGAAATAAAACTTTTCTGTTCCAGTGCAGGGGTAAGCGAGGATGAGGAGGGAGAAGCCTGGCCAGGAGGCACCACAGGCTATTTGTTCAACCTAGCTGGCACTGGAACTGAAACTTCAGATCCTGGAGCTTGCTGTTCCCCTGAAGCCAATGGATACTGAGTGAATTTCTAACACTGTGCCCATGTTCTTGGCCAAGCCAGGAGGATTGAAAGCAAGGTGTCAAAAAATGAAGCTGTTTAAGCAAGAGATGAGTCAAGGATTTTGTAACACAGAAATCAAGACTGGGTGACACCAAGGCAGAATAAGAGACAGCTGATTAGCTGTGAGCTGAGAGGCTGTGCTACGGCATCTCTGTAGCACAAACATCACCCCAGTGTGGCAGGGTGACACGAGAGATGGGGGAGAATTCTTCAACAGCAGCAAAGAAGGGAAGAAAATTAAATTCCCTGTCATTCAGCTGTAAGTGGTCTAATGAAGTGACAAGGAGACTTCCCAAAGTAAAAGCATGGCATGCCTCTGTCTCAATAAGGACCATTGGACTGGAACGTGAAAGAAGTTTGTGAGCACAAATGCTGAACTGGAATAATCACCTTTTCTAGCAAAAAAACCCAAACAACTCACCCAAATTTTCTAGCACAGCCTGATTCCTTGCCCAGGTAGCAGAAGGCTGTGCCTCAGCAGCAGCACTGCCCCAGCCCCAGGGCAGCACACTGGGCTCAGCAAAGCTCAGTCTGCAGCCCAGCCTGGGCTGGATGGCTCAGCCCTGCTGGAGCGTCCCGGGGAAGGAACCCCTTCTTCCAGGACAGTGCAGAACTACAGCTGTAAAAGCTCTCTGGTCTTGAATCAATTCTCTTTTCCCAATGGAGAGATTTTTTTCTCTCCATAGAACTTCCATAGAAACTTCCATAGAACCTCTCCAAATTACTCCCCGTGTTAGGGCAATCAGTGGACGAGCCCAGGGCTGACAGAACTGGATCTCTTCCAGAGTCCTCCAGTCAAGCAAATCCAGCCCTCTACACTTAATTAAACTGCAAGTAAAGCACTAATAGGTTTGTTTCATCACCAGGGTGCCCCACCAGCCCAGAGTTTTGCTTCCAAATGACCTAGCCAGAAACCACAGGCATTCAAGTGATCTGTTATTAGGAGTATTTATCACCAGGCAGGTATTTCAGCCACCAGCTCTCACAAGTCTGCACGATGGGAAATTGAAATCCCCGGCACCCTGTCAGGCCTTGGGGAGAGGTCTTCAAAGCAGGGCTGACCCCAGCCTGCAGGAACCTAATGCCATCAGCACCCTGCCCCAACAGGCCCACCTGGGTCCTGCCCTGGCCCAAAGGTCGCATACCAATATATAATATACATTGCATCACAACGAGTATGTAGCTAATTAGAAAATATTTAAATTTAAAAGTTAGCAACATGCTTTTTTTTCCCCTGAGAGACTTAAATGAGCCCTTTTTCTGAGTACATTCTCTGACTGCTTTCACACAGAGGCAGTTCTGAACTCAGGAACTGCCTGTGGAAGTTTCATTTCCTTCAGTTTGTCTTATTTTCCTTTTACTCAGGCACGCAACTGAATTGGCTCAGGAAGCTGCACTTGACTCTGGGAAGAGGCACCAAGGACAAGATAGTTTGGGGAATTCATTTTAAAACCAAGTAAGGGTGTCTTGTCATTAGTTATCTTCTTGGAACCATTCACACATCAGCAGCATTTACACACCTGTGTAAATAAAAACAAAGAGTTTGGTTTCATTTTTATTCCTTTTCAGAGCCCCTACTCTGATCAGTTTACAGCATGGTTTGAGATAAGCCACAAACACTCCAAATTTATTTACAGTGACATATTTCCAATGTTGATAGCTCTCAGAGGTATTTTGCATAGCAATTGCCCTTTTGTAAAAAAAAATATAAGCAAAACTAACAAAGGAAGAAGTGTCACTTTGGGCCACTTCCAGTGCAGTGAATTACACAAGACTGAATTCAGCTGGAACACATCCCATAAGGATGCATTAATTCCACACACTTCAAACCCAGCAACGTTGAACAGATTTATCAGGAATAGACAATTCAGAATGTAAGAGGGATTTAAGATGGTGTAAAGGGGCACATATGCTGAGCCTCTCCTTAACTGGCCAATATTTTTCAGCTGAGCTATCACTGACTGTGGCATATTTCATTACTGTGGAAACCCTCCTTGGAATTAACATTACAGGAGAATGCCCATTCCCGTGCCTCTGTTAAAGAATCTGTTACAAGTTTCTTTAGATAAAAAGAGGATTTCAAGTACTGGGATTTTTGGTTTTTTTCTGTAGTCCCCCAAGAAATTAAGAGACATATTTTTTACATTTGGATGTTGAGCAGGGAGCACCAACCAACAAAAGCCTTGGCACCATTTCCACCAAGGTAACGATTTAATTGATCTTCCTTCTGAGCCTCAGGTAACACCCATAAGGCTGAAGGCCTCCAGCAAAGCTAGAAACAGAAAAATCTCAGTTTTGTCATCTACCTGGATAGCTCCAGGGCAACCCTGTTAAGGAGGCTAAATGACTCTGAGACATTTTAACCCCAAACCCTTGCATGGTGGCACTCTGATCATGCCCATCATGGGGGTATTGTTTACATCTAACCTTAGCATTTGCCCTTTCTCAGAACTGAGACAGGTTAGAGAGGATGGCATTGGCTTCCTGTTCACAGCATTTATTGACCTGAAGAGGTCATTGTGATAGACTGCAAGTCCACAAGGTCTCTGCACTCCAGCTCTGATTTCCATAAGGCTATAGATTTTGTGATTACAGCTGCTCTGTAGAGGTGCATTTAGCTAACAATTGCAGCCAGGTACCCAGTTCAGCCCGGCTGAAGCAGAGCCCAGTGAGGAATCTTGGTGCAGCGTCTGCAGGGAGCTACTGCTGAGCACTTCGCCTCTGCAGGGACACACAGCACTTGCCCATGTGCACAGAGACGAGGTAACTTCATGCTGCAGACCTCCAGCTTGGGCTACACAGCTCCATCCAGCCCCAGGACATGCAGCAAGACAGTGAAAAGGCCCTGACCACTCTGTTCTGAGCAGAGACTGTACCGAGGTTGGTGCCCAGGACTGCCCTCAGCATTTCTACCTCTGTTAGCCAGGCTAAAATAAAGCAATGCCAGACATTCAGTGTCCGCTTTCCCCTCCGCATGATGGCCCATGAATACTGAACTGGCTTCTATTTCAGGACAAAGGATGGGCTGGAATGCCTCAAACTACATTTTTGTCTCTTAAAATGAGATCCATGGGTCTAACAAGAGGTATCAGCCCCACCTAACACACTGCCCACGGTTTCTCCCGTTGTTACTCAGACAGATAAATGTCCATCCCCCAAAAAGGTTAAAGCACTAACAGGATGAGATACTGGCCTATGTCCTGGTTGCTTGTCACAGTATTTTAACTTGTGTCTTGCATGGTATTTTTATTTGCTTGTAAAAAATAATACAAGACTAGGTTGAGTTTTCCTGGGGAAAAAAAATATAAATCACAGAGACCAAAGTATTGCCATGGAGCATTTTTCCTGTGCTGAGAGGAAATTTTAAGGTTTCTGATCACAAGACTTTTTAAAAAACATCAGCTGTCCTCAGAGGAAAGACACAAATCTCCACTTTTATTTGCTAACTTGATTGGTGCTTTATTTTTCTTTCAAGATTCTGCTGAGTCTGCTTGGCTCATGGCCAAAGGATGCATTTTGCCTCTCTATTTGTATCACATTAAGAATGACCATATTCAAGTTGATGGGGACCAGGCTGGTGGAGAAACAGACTATTAGATAAGCCCATTTACTTAGCAACAATTCCTCTCTGGTACTTCTGAAACTCTGGTTTTCAGTACCACTCCACGCTGACACAAACTTTCTGCCTCTTGACCTTAATCAGATCTGAGCTGTGTCAACACTGAGTGTCAAATTCAGATGGAGTAAATTGCTCTGAACCTCACCTTTCTTCCAGCCTGCCCTTAAGCTGACAATGCTTCATATTGCAGGAGAGCATTACCCAGAGGGACCCGTGGCATTTAATGTGGATGAACCGTGCCCCAAAGGGCACCTGGACATTTCCAGCCTCGTATTTTTTATTCAACCAATGACATCCTTAATTAAGGACAAGTGAAATCTTAATCCTGGATGCACCTGTTTTTCAAAGAAAAGACCATTATCTCCAAGCAGACAGAGTATCTCATCAGGGTACAAAAGTTTCTGTGCTTAACATAAAACCTTTGGTAGGAATGAAGATGGTATTTCTCTGCTCCTAGAGCAACTAATTAGTGCTCAGAGCTGTGTTCAAACATCTTCCCCTAATGCAGCAGACACCAGCTATTGCTTCACACTGAACTTCTCCTAAGCCTGATATCTGTTTCTGTAACTTAACAGAGTCAAAGATAAATCCCTTCTCGGAAAAAAAATTGCCAAAACACAAAGAGGTTTAATTAAGAAACAACTCCTCATTTATCAGCATTGCTATGAACATGTAAAACCACACCAGGAGTTCTTAGTAGACAGGAGTCTCAGGAATGAGAGGACCTGCCTTTGACAGGCTTGTGGTTACTCTGATCTCATCAGAGGTGAGCAGGAGCTGCCAACACCCAGTCTTGTCACACTGGTGACAACCAGGAGGAACTTTTCGTGATCCAACACTTTTTTAAAGATAATTCATGTGCTTAGTTTTTGATTTAAACCTTCTGTGGATCAGATTCAGTTTGGGGTCTGAGGTTTACACACATTTGTCTTGAGAGCCTGAGGTGCTGTTAATCCATTTACACAAGCCGGATCGACTGTTAATTACTGCAGTCTAAACAATTGGGAATAACACGTTCCAGATCCATAGTCACCCTCTTCACATGAGCTAGGCAATACCTGGCCCAGCACTGCCAGCCTAACAGAAGATCATGTTTTTTATCATTTCAGAGATATTGCTCACAAACTCAAACTTGCACACAAATGGCTGCAGTACAAGCCACGGAACGAGGAAAATTTAACAGGGGTGCAACAACGCTGCAGATCTTCCATTTGCATCCATTTTGCCACTCTGAAACAGGTGTTCTGCTGGGCTTCCCCACTGGATATGCAGCTCACTAATTAGCAGATTTGTCTCAGGACCACTGGCACTAATTAACACTGCAGTCTAATTAATCACAAATTTGAATTCCACTGAAGAGCTTTTGTGCAGCTATTTCTGCTTAGCACAATGGAGGACATTTTTTTGTTGTTCGGTTTGGCTTTTTTGACAGTTTTTTTTGCTTTGAACTAGTATCAAGATTAATAGTCTTGATATGAGTAGAATTGATCACTTTCTGTTAAACAGCTTTTTGTCTTTATGTGTTTTTTTAAATTAACGTTGTTCTTACCAAGCTCAAACACATACCCTTTCCTTGCCTTTTATTTTATTCTCAAAACTCTGTGTTTTTTTCATATGACATTAATCAATATGTAAACTGTCGCTTGCCATACATCTTTCCATCTCTAGCCTATGAGCAGGCTGGGCTTAACTAAGGAGTCATCCTGACACAGATTTTAGAGACTGAAATATCTGCAATTCCCTTCTGGTCAATATTAATTTCAGTCCAATGGGAGAGAAACATTTTTTTTTTTTTTTTTTTTTACCAGTGCAATGATTTTTGGAAGATGTGAAAGAATATGAGTACTGATTGCTTTAACTAAAAAAAAAAATAACTTCACTGACATGCATAACAGATGATAAATGCTACCTACATTATTTAAATAATCCTCCTTCCATACTGTTACTCCTCTACACCTCTATGCAGGTTTAGCATAATCCTTAGCCCTACAATCTATGATTAAGGTGCTTCATTAGCTATTTGTACTTTGCACTACTTAAATAATTCAAATGCAACATTACACGAGCCTCTGCTACAAAGGCTTACAGCAGGCATGGCTCTAAGGAATTTCAGCACAGCTTGGTCACAGAGTGTTTCACCAGTCCAAGACAACCCCTCAGTCCCCATCCAGCAGGACCTCAAACCTCTGGGAATGCCCTTCATTGCTTTCTGGAACAGCAGGAGCAGGAGGTCATTACATCAGTGGCTAGTTTGGAAAAACACGGACAGAGCAGCTAAAACCCAGGTATGCTCCCAGGTAAAGGCAGTGAAAGAGACCTTCCAGCTCTGGCTGTTCTGGAAGGTCTGGGTCACTGAATGGTTCAGCAGCTGCAGCAAAGGGAGCTACAGGTGCTGAAATATCACACCTAGTGTGGGGTGGAGAGAGTACCACAGGCAGGGCTTAATCCTGACACTTTTAACGAGTCAAAGTAAGCGTAAGTTAACCATTACCTTGCTGGATTCCATGTGGGGTAACATGGCAAGTCCTGACTGTGCACTTCGGAAAGCTTTCACTGACTTAAGAGGTTAAAACCTAAACACATCTGAACAGGCAGCAGCTTGTAGAAGGTGAGCTCTCTGTGCCTCTGTGTGAGCAGCAGGAGGCACAAAGAGCAAACCTCCCTGTGCTTGTGCCCTGACTCACCTGCACTGAGAAATGCCAGCCCCAGAGAAGCTGCAGCAGCTGAACACCAGCAGTTCCTTTACCAGGTACACCCTAACCCAGATGCTTTTACTTGTACAAAAATAACACAATGCAGGTCTTGTACCCCTCTGCAAACCAAGGCATGTTTTCAATCTCCCATTACACATCCATGCATCGCTGCATTTGCATTCCAGCATTTCTGTATGGAAGGAAGAGGGGCTTCGCAATCATCCTGCTGATTACACCTACAGCTGGTGAAAATTAGGGACAGCCAGATGGTGTCTCACCAATTGTTCTGCAGCTGGCCACAACGAAGGCAGCTGGGGGAGACAAATGCTCCCACCACACTCATCACAGAGAACAGCACAAAAAAAAAGAAATAGAGCTCCATAGAGCAGAACTCCAGCTCATTATTTGAAAAAAAATAGAGGATTGAGGAAAATTGTTTTGTGTAATTGCCAGAGGAGAAAGAAGGGGAAAAAATATCACCAACCTAGAAATTCAGTGGCATTATCAAACCAGTGCAGCAAAACCTAAACTAATGTGGTTGATTCCCAAGACATGGAAGTGAGGGATGTCCTTTGGCTGCAGACGTGCCAGCCACGTGTGTTCCTTGTGACGCTGCACACTTACATCTGCAAGCTCCATTTCCTCCTGTCCCCTGAACTGCTCAGACTGTGCCCTCCCTACACCACACACCCTGGAGGACAGATGCAGCTCTGAGGCTCACAAGCTGAACTACCCATTTCTGAGCAAACACGTGTTGGTTGACAGAGAACCATTCATTAACACAAGCAGTGAGATGATGCCACGGGCTGCAATGGAATTCTGCTCTGCTGAAGTGCCTACCTAAAAGCCCTTGGCTTGGATTTCATTTTATGTGACACACATAGACCTGTGCTTGACTGTTACAGACACCACAGGCTTCAGGGAGCCATCCTCCCATCTGAACAAGCCAAACAAGGAATCTCTATCTCAAGCTTTCCATAATGCTCAAGCACCAGCTGACTATAAGATGGGAGCTGTCATTTTGATGATTTCACAGATGATTTGGAAAGGTGATTCCTTAAAAGGTCACTGATTTGTCTCTCTGCACCTTTAGCTTCATTGCATCCAAGGGCTCTTCAGCTGCTGAATCCATTCCCAGAGCACTTTCCCTTACATCTCTCCAGCCACTCATGCCTTCAGCCTTGCAACCCTGAGCTGATATTCCCATAGCCCTGGATAAATTGTGCTTCCAGGCTCTGATTTCTTTTTCCAGAGCTGTGATGGAAGCTAGTACTCTAAAATGTCTACAACAGTTGTGCATATCCTATTATTCCCATCTCCCCCTCACTTCAGCAGAGTCTCTTAAACTGCTCATGAACACTCAGGAGCATTCACACACCTGCTGAACCTTCACTGTGTCAAATAATCGGTTGGGATCCATCATAAAGAACAAGGGAAAAGAACCCCCAAACATAATTTCAGTCTATGGCGGACTCAAAGCCACCAACATTCTTCCAGCATGTCAACACAACACTGAGTGACACCTCTTGTCTTAGATAGAAATTGCACAAAATTGCAAATGAAGCATTTGAAATGCTCATTTTCTTGAGAAGGAAAACCAGAGCAATCTCCAGAGATGTGGTGACAAACTATCACAGTTCTTCCATCCCATGATCAGGCATTTGTTCTCTCTCTTCCGACAGTCCCTCTTTTCAATGCCCTCACAGCTTCTGGGTTTGTTCATTTTTTTTGCAGCCAAGTAACTACTCAGCACTACTACAGAGCTTCTGCATTTCATCCCAGAGGCTTCACCATCTAAATGACGAGGAAAGGGAATCCTGTGCATGCAGATTAGGCAGCTATACCCTGCAGAGCCAGCCAGCAGGAGACTGAGGATCTCATAATGACCAGAGTTCATGAAGCTTCACAGACCGGCTGCTCGAGCAGGGGCAGTCTCACTGCTCATGCAAATCTCATTGCTTGTGCTTCTTCGTCCCCCCAGAAAGAGGGAACATTCACAGGTTATTATTTGGGAAAGGCAAGTGTGGCTATTGACACTTTGGCTGCACAAGAGGCTTTTCAGTCCACAGCCTGAAGGATCTTACCCCCCAATTCAGTTTAGCTTGACATTTAAATCAGAGGTCCTGCTAGGTAAGTACCTAATAAGAACAGTATTTTGAACAGTACATGAGGAAGAAGATTTTCTACCAACAGCAAAAAAATTATTACATCCCGATTAGATCATGCTTGTTCACATCTTCTTTGGAGACAGGTTTCTCCAGCGTAGAGAACTACAGAGGGCCATACATTAGTCTGCATTTTTTTAATAAGCTCAAACTTATAATGTGCTGAGTGTTTTCACGGAATGATTATCCAGGGTATAATTGCGTGGGCTTCAGCTAGATGAGGAAGGAGAGAAATAGGTCAAACTTTTGTGCTTTAAGAGTATCATAATGATTACTTTTGTTTAATTAACATTGCTGGACTACACATCTCTGTAATGAACTTGCAAGGACAAAAAGTAACACCTCATTAACTTTTCCCTCTAAGCTTCCCATACCTGTAGATACCAGTAATGATCAAGAAGGAAAAATGGAGATAGATACAAGTTTCATGCAAGAAACTTGACACACTGTAAACTCGAGCTTTTCTGCAGATGATGATTGACTCATTAAATCCAGAAACATTTCCAGACACTGAAGCAGAATAACGTGTATGTGTGTGGGTATGGGGTAACCAGAAAACTCCTGTGATGGAGAGTTGGAAATGTTAAGATGCTATATTAAGAACATACACTTATGACCAGAGCTGAAAAGAGTTGCAAATTTCCCCAGAAATTTAATGATGATGTTTTGGCTGTATTTGATTGATTTTCCTATAAATCAGTAAGGGTTTCCTATAAATCACCAGTTTGGTGAGCTGAAGGGGGAACAAACCTATTTCCTATCCAGGTCCCTTAGGACTGGAGCACAGTGCCCATATTCCTTCTCCCCGAGGGGATCCCCAAGGCAGCCAGCATGCCTGTGTGCAGCTGAACCACACACTGCTGCCTCTTGCAGGCTTTAACAAGCCCAGTGTACACTGGGAAGGTAGGGACACACATATATTGTGCACACATGGAAAAATTTCTCATCTTAAATTGAGGTAGGTAGGTAGATAGAGAATCACAATAAGCAAATAAATAAAGTACCAGAAAAGAAACCCAGACTAAATTGGTCCTGGGACTGCATGGCTGCTGCTCTGGGCTCTGCTTTCAGCACACCACCTCCCCTGGCTGCCCTCAGCCCACGCTACATCGTGCCACATCCACCAACTCCACACGGACCAGCTCCTCATCTGGTACAAGCTGGCACTGCTCCAATGACTTAATCAGAATTTTGCTAATTAGCACCAGCACACGACTGATGGCTTTCTGCCTGAGAAGATGTGAACGTTTTTCCTGCCTGTTGGCCTGTGAAAGCTTTTGCTAGCATGGGATGAATCTTTCCTGGTGCAGTAGAAACACAGCTGTGTGCTGCATTTGCATTCCTGGAGAGGCCTTCGGCGGTTCCTTGCGGCCCCGATGAGACAGCCCCCAGCAGGATGCAGTCCTGCAAGACCCAGAGTTGTCACCCAGGACACTGTGACCACACAGGTCAGCTGGAAAAGTGCCTTGCTGACACTCTGCCAGAGGAAACGAGCCCTGCTCGTCATCGGCGCGGAGCTGAGCTGAGCCGAGCAGTGCCCCCATTCCAGCGAGCAGGCAGCATATGTGCGGGGTAATTAACAGCTCCCGTTTAACTCTGGGAACGAAATGAGCAGGGACAGAGCTGGGGAAGGTGAGTGCCAAGAAACAATGGGGCAGTTGTAACGAGGGACAGGGGACAGCACTGCCCCACTCGCTCCGCACGGCAGATGTAACTCCCCTGCCATCCCAGCAGGATTTACTGTCGATATTTGTGACAAGAGGCACCTCTACAGTGCAACAGGGATGGAATCCAATTGCACCACACACAGACTCTGCCTCCAAAAGCACAGCACACAAATGCACCACGGTGACAGATGAAGCATTTGTTAGTGAGGCACGGACAGGTTAAGTGATGTGACCAAGGTTACACTGACAGCCAAAGGATGCTGAGCATCTGTTAAAGTCCCCTTTATCTCCAACACTGGTAAGCTCAAAGTGCATTCCCAGATGGAAGCACACAATAAAAACAGAGCCAGTACTGCCAGGAAGCCTGGGTTTAACTGGAGTCACTCAGATTTGCAGAACTAATGATGGAATCTAGAAAAGCTCATCAATTTTACTAAGTGAGCATTTCATTAGATATAAAGAAGTTGGACAATAATGGGCATGAAATTAACAGCATAAAAGCAGTACAGGATCATATAAAATTATAGCCTGATTGGTGTCCAATAAAAGGCGACATTCAGAGAGTGGTAAAGGCACTGCCACTAATTAACTAAAGTTGTTTGATCACATCATCTTATTCAGATAGACTCGAGGTTGTAGTTACAACTGCACTGGTGTTAAGAATTGAGGCAGTGGAAAAGGCAGCACAGCTCTTTTAGCTGACCTGACAGTACAGTGCTCCCACTCTCATCTTCAGCTGCTGTTTCTTTCAGCGCTGCCAAATGTTCAACAGACCCTAGAAGCAAAGAGCTCAGCAGTTAATATGCTACAATTTACAGTAGGAGCTTCACCTATGTAAAATACAGCTCTTTGTCACTTCAGCTGCATGGGTTTCATACAGAAGATGCAGAGGCTACTCTGACTCCCAAAGTTATAACTCAGCAGAAGAGCTGGAGCAACAAGCATATTTTATTATGAGAGGCTGCAGGCTTATTTATTTACCCAGCTTGTGCACCAGGCAGGGGCTAAGAAGAGGATGCAGCCTTTCCCCCAGGCTCACACACATGGGCAATTACGTGTGTAAACAGCTCCCTCCCAGGCAGGGAATGGAGCCTCGCCCCGAGAACGACAATTCAGCACCGCAGGAAGCCAGGGCAAGCCAAGGAAGGATGCTGTGGGAATACAGGGCAGCACCATGATTCCCAGCCTTTTCCAAACTCCTCTCCTTCACATTCAACTGAGAACCAGCAGCAATCCAGAATTACATTTAATGGCTTGATAAGGCTGTCAGAAAGAAGCCCTGAGCCAACAGGACTTTAATCTCCCCACCTTGGAGTAAGCACAAAGTGAGAGAGCAAATGTGACCTAAAGGGGTGTCTAAGGGATGGGATTTTGTATTTGCTTTGTGGGGAATCTCCTCAGAGCTTTCGACCCAGATGGAAACCAGCAGAGACAACAGGGTGTACAAAGGTATCTGTTAGGTACAGCTGCACAGGTACCTGACCTACAGCCTTCAGACACTGCATGGGATGCTGAGATTTGTGCCAGGGACCACTTCAATTCACACTGACTGCCGTTGTCCTCAAGGGGCCACTCTTGAATCCAGGAGTGACTAATGTGGAAGGGAATCAGCACGGGCAAGTATTAGGAGCTGCAGGTTGTTGGATTCACCTTTAGTGGACTTGTATAATCCCACAGGCTGGTTTTATGGCAGCTCTGCAGAACAAACTGTACTTAAGGAAGATATTTCCTGTGCCTTCTTTCTGGAGCAACTGGTGGAGTTGCAGCAGGGCCCTTGGGAGGTTGTGAAGGGGGCAGGCATGAGAGGTTGCCTTTTAAAGATCAGGCCAGGCTCTGGCCTCTTCCCCAACATCAGTTGCAGAACTGCCCACAGTGAGCTCTCCCCTGTTGCACAGCCATTCCCCAAATCGTTAGCACACATCAGGATAAGGAGACTTCGGCAAGGAGCACGCCTGCCAGTTAATGTGTCTCTACAGCAGCCCTTTCACCTCACTGGGATGTACTGCTTGTGGAGTTAACTGTCCATTTGCAGCTTCCAAATGAAAGTTGTCAGCTGTGTAAATACTGTTGGGCCCACGGGAGTTGAGTTTCCAACCCCTGTTCCAAATAGCAGAGAGGATGGGAAGTCTGACAAACTCAATTCTTTGTAGGCTTCCTCTGAAGTGTTTCTGCAAATGATAGTCTGGAGCATCCTTCCAGGCTCTACGTTTTCCTTCCTTCCTGCATCTGCAGGCAGCACATGCTCAGCAGCTGTGTCCCCACCTTCTTTCCAGTGCCAGCTCCTGGCACCAGGAAATGCCAGCTCCTGGAAATACACTTCTTTGAACTCCACTACAACTGGGGCAAAATTCAACGTGACAAACAAAAATCTGAGTGCTTGTTTTTCAGGCCTGGCTGCAATTTAAATCTCATGAGCTGCAAGATCACCTGGGGGTTCTAAAATTACTTGTGGACAGGTGAGAAAAAGGTTCATTTATTTTCTGGCACTTTCTCCTGGAGAGTTGGGTAGCATCTGCAAAAGGCAGCGATTTCATTTTGATTAACGAGAAAGGTTTGCTGAGCACATATGGAACAAACCCAAAACCACTGCGAGCACAACTGCTGGGTTTACTGCTACCCAACAGTCAAACACAGCATAGCAGGGCAGGGAACTGGCCTCATAACCACACATGGGCATGTCTGCGCATTTACAAGAGACACGGTCCAAAAGGACTCACAGCCCCGAACCCAACTGCCACAGATCTTTTAAGACCACAAGGACAGGCTCAGTCTCTAGGAGGAAGAAGTCACCATTATTACAGAGGACTTTGGCCTGTTTTAATCAGGGTGGTGCCAATTTATGCCAACTGTCACTAAGCCAGCACTTCCCCTGCTGTCAGAGGCAGAATCAGGTATGGGCCATAACTTCCTTACTGAGCACTGGCTTCCACTTCAAACAGACACACTGGTAACAGCTGGGCAGATGAGATCAGGCTGGCATTGAGGCTCTGAGTGGCATCCTACCAATGCTTCCCCTTGGGCTATCCACTTTCTCAGGTTTTCCAGTTCATTCTTCTTTTGTCTAAAAATTATTGCTTGTACTTCCTTTGAAAAATCCACTTTTTCAAAGTAGTTTTTCTATCTTCTTCCATCTCTGTTTCTTAGTTTCAGCTCACATGCTATTTCTAACTTGCTCCCACACAGCTTCGGCTCCATCCACCTTCCCTACAATTTTACATTTGAATCATGTCCTCTCTTAATCTCCTGTCTTCCAATGAATTCAAGCCTAATGTTCTTAACCTCTCCACATGGCTCTAAACCATCGAGACCTTTTATCCTACTAGTTACTCTCTCCTGCACCTTTTCTAATTCTCCAATATGCTTTCTGTAATAAGAACAAACTGCTAAAGGTAAAAGCCTCTTTTCTGGCAAGCAGAAAGAAATTGGAAAGAACAGAAGAATGCTCATGGCAGCCCCATTTCCTCTCTGTGAGGACAGACAGACACCTCCTTGCAGTCTGAGTAGACTCCAAAGTACCAATCCTGCAGCAGGGGCAAAACGGGAGCAGCTGATCTGTAGGGGATTCATTCTGCTTCCTCATTTACTCACACTGCTCAGACTGCAGCTGCTTCTTGCCCAGCTAACAGAACAGTAAAAAATCTGATGCCCACTTCAATAAATATTTCACTCGAAGGACTTTCAGCACTATTGCACAGTGCAGGTACCTTACAGGCTGGGACAGAACAAGTTCCTTTCAACAGTTTTACCAATTCACTTCTATCTTGACCTAGAGAGATGAGGTCAAGCATTCCATTCTGTGAGCATGTCTATCAGCCTCCTCATCTATTTCACGGCAGTACAATACCACTGCAAATTCACAAGAGAGATCAATCTAAAGACAGCAAAGATCAGCATCTTTACATCCTAGATGTCACCTGTAGAGTGGTCTAAAGGTTTATTCATCCCTAAAATAACTGCCCTGAGCAAAGCCCCAGGAGTCTCCTGGAGTAGTTACTGCAGTGTCACCATTAATGGGTGACAAACAAAGCAGTTCACAGAAACTTCTGAAAGACTTTGTCAGACTTCTTCAACCTACCAAGTTAAGAGAACATGAAGGAGACAGAGCTTTTCCCTCCTCATCTTCATTAACCCAGGGAAAACACGCTGCAGTGACATGCTGCCAGCTGTCATCACATTCTGCCTGTTAGTCCTCACAGTAGGAGAAGCAGCAGTGTCTCTAGATTAGAAGTGCCTCTAACCTCGAGAAATGAGTCTGATGCAAATCTCTGAATTACTTTGACTCTTCTGAATTACCAAAGCACTTAAGTTGAGCTCCTGATTCCCCATCTAATTCATAACTTGTAAAACCCAAAAGTAGACACGCAATGCTAAATTTTAACCAACCTTAGAATTCAAATCTGGATCAGAGCTTCTGCTAGAAAGGTTTAGAGCAGCTAGAAGCTCCATGAAAAACACCTGCAGTAACAGTAATCCATGCTGCTAAGCTGTTTTTTATTATCATATGATGATTTTACAAATTAAGAAAATACAGTAATTATGTTAAATCATTAAAAGATTTTTTCCCTTTCCATCCTTGTTTCCAAGCTGTACACAGAGTAAAGACAGTGCCCCAGTTGTAGGAGCTGCTTTCAAGTCCACCCTCCTCCTGCTCATTAGCTCAGCAAGCCAGAGTGAGCAAGCTGCTCAGGCCAGTAGGAGAATTAACCCTGAAAATACAACACCCACAGGAACATTTTGATTTTAATTTTCTTTTTTTGGTTCACCCAAACTTTTAAAAACCGTAGTGTTTCTTCTACCAAGCAATGAGCAGTCCCAGCTGCGTTTTCAGCAGCTTCCTTTAGTGGGTTGCATTGCCTTGTAGGACACAAGGACATGAAATGAAACATTAGGGATTCCTCCCAGAATAACTGAACCCATTACATTCCATGAGATTTCTACATTTCATTTATTCAGAAAAAAAACAAAGGCTGTGTGTCTTTCCTGAGATTTTCTTTTCACTAAAGGACTGAGACACTGGAGGTTTCTTTGGACTTTCTTCCAGAGAAGGATAAGAAATGCACTGAAGCACCTACACATCGAGAAGGGTTTGGGTGAACACAATTACTTCACATTAAAGAAGAGCAACATGAATTGCCCAAGAATTTTCCAGTGGCCCTTCACAGACCTTGAGTGTCAGGCTACAATCATTAGTGCATAAACATGGAAAAAAATAGAAATATTTGATCAAGTTTAACTGAGCAAACTCCTGTCAGGGAAAGCACCAGGAGCACCCAGTGTCTGCTCAGTACTGCTCTAAAATTGCCTCAGAATCTCCTAAAGCTTTGTGCCTGCAGTTCCTGTCGGGTACGAGAGCGACTGCAGATAAGAGGCCTGGCTCAGCGTGGGGTGCTAACAGTCCCTGGGAGATTTAATGCTGCATTTCAGTACCAGCCCACGGAGCACGCCGTGAAACTTCCTCATTAAGCTGCTCTGCGATAAATCAGCGCTAAACTGTAATTGCAGTTTGCTTTTCAAGAACGCCCATTTCTCAGAAGTCTATAAAAGTTCAAGCTGAACATCAACGAAGCCAAATTTTGCACTTCAGCCCCTTTGTTTTTCGGATTTGAACTATCGCCGATTACTTTCCTTATACACCTCTGACATTTATGAGATCTACAGCCAATGTGTTGTGTGCCTTCTGGCAGGAGCACAGCATTATTCACACCACAGATACCACTTTCTGTAATAACTCAGTGAGGCGAAGGTGTAAGCAAGGCAGCCTGGCCTATCTGCAAAGAAAAATAATGTATTGTCCTCTTCTATGCTACAAAAAAAAGTGTGTTTTTCTCCACTCACATCTAAAATGGGAGCTTTGGGAGACAAAGGTCTCATTTTAAGCTCCATACCCTCTGAGGGTATGGAGAACAATCTGAGAGGCATGAAGGGGAGAAGAAAAAATTAAAAATTACAGCTAGCTCTTTCTGTCCAATTCTGTCATTTGCTATCACAGCCAGACACACCTGCCCCCTGTTTCTGGGATCACATCTCATTAGCCTGGGGTTCACACATGCCTGGGGTAATCAGTGCTCTGCAGAGAGCCCACGGAGCACACAGCACAGATTGCCGTTTGAAGGAGGGAGCCATTTGGAAGCCCATTTCCGAAACAGATGTGAACAGTTTTCTCCCAAGGCTCACAATGCAATGATGTCCTTGGCATTTCCTTCCTCACCAAACAGACGCCCCCAGGATCAGCCTCTCTGCAAAGCAGACCTGGCCAGATACAGCCTGATCTGCCAACAGGGTCTTGTAGATTCCCTGGGGGAGATTTGGAATCATCTGCCCTTGGGACAAGTTTCGTTAACAGCCAGACCCTGACCTCGCTGTGCCAGCACTAAGCTCTGGGACAGACATCTGGGCCATTTACCCAGCATGAAAACAGGGAGTGCTCTCCTGGTGGAAAACTGCAGCTTGCAAAAGATAAGTGCAGCTACACGGGTAGCTGAAAAATGAGAGCCGGATGGTGGATTCCCATTTCGGAAAAGGCTCTCTGGGGAACATTTTAGTGGAAGAACCATATGCTCTTCTTTCATATCAAGTTCTTGCCACTCTAGAGTGTCACAAAAGGGAGCTGTGCGGGCTAGCACGATGTACCACTCCTGCACCAATGATGTGGTACTTTAGAAATGTACATATTGCTGCGGTGTGCGTAGGGACAAAAAGTGACACTGAGAGAAAAAAAAAAACGATGGTTAATTGGATTGAGATGGCATTTGGAGAGAACAATTAATCAACACAAGGTAAATTTCACCACTGGCATCACTGCCTCCCTTAGCAGTGGCAATTTTGTCAGTCTGGATAACAGAACTTACTTTTGGCAGTGTTACCTTCCAGTTCTACCGTACTTAGAGGTTATTTCTGTGAACTTCTTGTTTCCAGAACACAAACTGTATGTTTCATCCTTTTCAGTCCATTGTTTCCCTTCTCTATTTGTGCCTTTGCAAACTTAGTAGGACAAGAGCCTATTGATGCTTGGAGCTTTTTCTCAGTGCACGTCCAGTCAGCCCTTTCTGCAGGTACTTGTCATTGAAGTATGTACGCCTCATTTTCAAAGTTTAATTGTGAGAACTTTGCAGCAACAACAGTATGCAAAGTACATGTATGCAAAGAAAATGGACTGTTGCCATACTGCAAATAAATCATAGTCAACCCAGTCAGCTGTGTCAAGAAAAATGTGGTTTCTATCTTCATTAGCTCCACTATCTGCTTATAAAAGAGATCAAACCAATGAATTCTACTTAGAAAACAAAAAAAAGTGGGGGGAGGGGGAAGGCAGGGAGAGATACTTGTTTTAGCACTGACTTTCTGATTGCTAGAGAAATAAGTGTTGAAGAATTGATCCATGCCATGATGAGTATTTTAATGGGCACCCTCTAGTTTGTACTGCAGACAATTTCATCTCTAGGATGTTAAAAGCTAAATTGCATAGTAAGACAGCAGAAGCTGGGAGATCACAGTGGAGTTCCAGATCTGTTTAGGCTTTGTCTACCAAAATGCAGCAGCATTTTTCACTTCTGCTCAATATTTGTCATCCATTAAATCTGCTTGGGAGGTTAGTCCAGCAGTTCACACACACTCCATCTGGTTTCACAGAATGCTGCATCCCTTGGTGACTGGTAAAGCCAAGGAAATCAAACAGTGACTAGATTGTGTGGCTTCAAACAGTGCAGAAACACATGTAATGCTAAGTTACATCCATTTAAATCTACCCTCTGCAATACAGTGTAAAATGGGAATGAGTGGCTTATGATGCAAGAATTGAAATCATGTATTTGCAGCTCCCCTGTAACAACCCAAAGACACTTTTACCTTTCCTGAGGAATTATAATCCCCTCACATACCCACCTCAGGGCCTCTCATTGAGAATTCCCTGGCAGCATTTGAACCTGTGTTCAGCAGGACTGCATAAACCAAGCAGGAGGGAACACACTGCCAGGGGGGTAATAAATAGGCCTTCCTGTATTTTAATTATGGAGAAGAGAACAAGGTATTCTGAGAGACGATGGCAGACTGCATTGATGGTTTCTTTGATGGAAGCCTGTCTTGGTGAATGGAGTGTCTTTCAGTACAGTGGAAATAATGAGCTCCCCAGTGTAGGCTCAGCTATTTTTAAGAAACCTTTTTTTTTTTTTCTGCTCTACAGTTACCAGCCAAGCTACACCAATCCTTTTAAACAAGGCTCAGGGTGAAAAAAGAACAGCTGGAAATGCATGGCAGTCCAGCCTATCATTATGGACAATGAAACAAACTGTGCCAAGCAGCACTTAACTCTCTGATTCAGAAATCCCACAATTTGATCAACAGGGCCCTTTACAGTCACAGGCAGCACAGGTTTCACACACACACAGAGGATTCAGCCCCAGCATCAGCTTCATTAACCTTGAGATTCACCCAACACTTTCCCCTGGACACTGAGCCCCTGCCATGGCCATGACTCCCCCAGGGCACCTTCTGCTGAGGCTTCATGCTTTAGATTCTTCTGCTGGATTCCCAAATCCTGTCACCACAGCTCAGCTCTCAGCCACAGTTCCAGCCTTCCCACAATTTATTTAGGACTTCCCTTCTCTCCAGGGACCATTGGGCCCTTCTGGCTCAGACTCCTTTAGAAATACTTTACCAGGCAGCTCTCAATAGATAACTGTTTGACCCCAGCCTATCTTAAACCATGAGGACATCAAGAGTTTCATATGATACATGGGTCCATGTATCCACATTTCCCACAGACGTCAGGGTAGGGAGATAATCTCCAGTTCAAGGGTTGAGTATTTGTTATCCTAAAAATCAGATTTCTCCATCAACAGGCCCAGTGTAACCCAGAGCAAAGGTGATTGTACACTGGAGAAACAAACCAACACCCATGCCAGGGCAATGTTTCTTGCAAGTGACAAAATTATAAGTAGACAGGAGCAGAAATGATTAAGCACTGAAATGAATACTGACCAGAATAAAACAGGCTAAGAAAATGAAAATCACATTCTAATTATGAGAAGGAAATAACTTTCAGTAATAGCATAGCCTTAATTAACCCCCACAAAGAAAATGCAGCGGTAAAATCAGACAAAAGTAAAAACTGGAAATCAGAAGTTAAGTAATATTTTCCTGGAGATAATAGGTGGGTTTGTCCCCTCTTCCTCTCCATGCCTTTAAATATAATATACTCCCTAAAATTATTCTGAACCTAATTCTCCTCTGGAATGAATCAGCATTGATGCAGTAACTTCAAAAGCAGATGCACAAACCAGAGACCTAATGCTGAAACTTAACGGGAGGGGGGTAAAAGGAAAGGTCTTCTCTACCATCATTACTCTTTCATGAGCAATCTCTGATTCCTGCAAATTTATTCATTATTTGAAAGCATTTCCCAAATAGTCAGCATGAATAATTTCCAGACTTTGGGCAGTTCACTAAAATGTCCATTTCAGCAGATGCAATTCAAGACAGGCACTTTTGCAGCACATTTCTGCTTCACCACCGGAAATGTTTCAGCAGGGCTATAATGAATGACAAGGAGAGAGGCAGTGCACATCCAGCACAAGCTGCTGTATTTTCAGGAAATGGGGAATATTCTTCAGGGAAAACAGACACAAAGATGAATTTCTTAGACCCTGCAAGCATCCTCGAATATCATAAGCAAATTATTCATGAGCATAATTGAGAGGGATGTGGTGAATTCAGCTGCATCTTTCAGTCAGAGCTGGAACCCTCTGTCAAAGGCCTGGCCTCAGTACGAGAATGACTGAGCAGAGCTCATTAGCCTGAGTTATAATAAAAGGTAAGATTAGATTATGAAGTTCTTAATTAACTATAAATCTCTCTCACAATTCTCTGCTTCTAAAGTACACAAGGTCTACAAAGAGGTGGCCAAACAGCAGAGTAATCCTTTAAGACTGACAGCCATGCTTGGACAACCAGCGTGCACCTGCAGGAGCACAGCTCTGCATCCCCTGGGACTGTAATCCAGGAAAAACCTGGGTGCAGAGCTGCAGTTCTCCCCTGCACAGCTGCTCCAGTTCAGAAACCAGGAGGATGTAAAATTTACCAGAATAAACCCATGAGTCAAACTTAACTCAGATTTCCCATGAGTCAAAACGTGCTCGTATTTCAAGAAAAGGAAGGAGGAGGCCATGTACAAGGCTGCCTTCAGCTGCCACTCACCAACGATGGATGCATTCATTTATTTCAGGGAAAACCTCCTATAGCCCCTGCCCTCAGCAGATTATCCTGTAGATCACAACTTTGGAATTATTGCTTGGCCTGAATCTTTTTAACCAAGTCAGCCTGAAGAATCATTCACTGAAAACCATTAAAATTTGGAAAAACTAATAAACCCTACCAGGAGGGTTTGGTGGCCTCAGCTCCATGTGCTGGTTTCCACAACTGCAATAACTCTAAGAGGAACATTTCTCCATCTAACCAAGCCAGTGCTGTGGAATCATGCTCATCCAGCAGCATCTTGGCACAAAAATCTTTCCCAATATTGGAGAGATCACCAGACTCTCCTTGCTGGTCAATACTTGGTCCAACCCCAGTTTGGATGGGAAGGAACTGGCCTTGTACTGACTAATTTGTGAGGGCATAACACCCAACACACCCTGTATACCTTGTAAATACCCCTTCTCACTCATTTTGTGGGAAGAATTTCACTGCTCACAAGGCAGGGTGCAAGCCCAGCATTCACCTAAATTTTTTTTTCACTCAGTAAAGACCATTCACCTCCCTGACAGCGCGAGTCCCACAAGTTTGATGGATTGCAGTCCCCACCGCGGGCAGAGGGGGATTTAGCTCAGGTACAACACAACTGAAGGCCGTCAGAGCAGCGCCACAGGACGCTGAGCGCTGCTGACAGCCCGAGCCCCCGCGGTTCTCATTCCCCACGCTCGGCTCGGGCGCCGGCCGCGCTGACAGCTGGAGAATAACAACAACCAGGGAGGGAGCCTGCCAAATCAGCCTGGCCTGCCTCAAATCAGACTGGACTGACTTCCCTCTCTCCCATCCCGAGGACAACACCAGAAATGTGAGCCGTACGTTCTGAAATGGAGCTGGAAGTAAATATGAAGTGGGTTCCCAGGGGCCTGAGTAGTTTATGCACTCGGTCTTAGCACTTCTCTCCAGCTGTCACTTAAGCAGTGCCTGGTGCTGAGTGCAGATAAAAGTTGTTCCTTCAGTATCCACAGACTCCTTGATTGCTGTTAGGGAGCCTGATGTGGGCTGCGAGGAGGATGGAGCGACAGGGCTGTCAAAACAGAGGAGTGCCTCACTCCCTGCATGTATTGTTTTAATTTATTTGTTTGCCACTATCCAAACCTATGGCAATTAGCAATAAATTTAAATTAGTTTTCTCCAAGTCGAGTCTGTTTTGCCCATGATGGTAACTACCATTGGTCTCAATCGCAAGATTTTCTATCCTATTTTCTCCCTACCATCATCCTGCTGAGGGGGAGTGAGGGAACAGCCTGGCAACCAGCCAAGGGTCAACCCACCGCTGGAATATATCAAAATCCACTGCTTAGTCTCATGTATTTCAGATAAGGGGATTTAGATGAAGGCTTTCTAAAACTGGGGAAAATGAGGGAGACAGCAGCAGGGTGCACAGGAGAAAATTCCATCTTGAGATGTCAAGATGCTTTACAGAGATCAAAAAGCACATTATACCTGCCTTTATGGGGGTCCACAGGGGCAAAAATAAGAACAAAATAACAGCATCCTGGGCCCCACCCAGTCATGTTTGCAACATATCAGGCTCTGTTGTTGCTAATACACACGAGGACCATGAACAATGCAAGTTAACACATGTGGTATCTCCTTGACAGACTTGCAGTAGGGAATAGGGCTCTAACATCTAGCTTGGGGTTAGGCTTCCCTGGCATCCAGGTGTCAGGAAGCACAGTCAAGACACACTTGTGTGGAGTGAAATTGTCCACGGCTCAATCTTCAGAGGCATTTCCAAACTTCCCCTTTGTCACAGCAAAGCAGTTCTGTATGTTTTGCAAAGCTTCAGCACTATGGAATGGAAAGTAGAATGAAGAAGAAAAATAAAAGCCAAAATATGAAGCCTGTTAAAGAGGGGAAATTGTGCTTTGTGAAACAGAAGGGGTTTTTATGTTAGAAAATGGTTTGAGGTGAAGAGGTACATTAATTTTACATAGAATGCACAAGTAATGGAGGAGCCAGTGCTCCTGCTGGTCACTGGGAACAGCAGAGGGTCCACAGTGTCATTGGTAAACAATGTTACTACCTGAGATATGTATATTTTAGGTCCTGACAAACGAAGCTTAATGTTCCATAGGATAGGAAAACAAATGGAGGAAGAGCTATATCAAGGTCCAGCAACAAAGTGAGCGTGGAAGAAGCACAAACAGTGCTGGGCTAGAGAGAAAAAATGAAGTTTAGAGTAACAAAGTGTGGTTAGCACAGCTGATGCTCAGTAAATTCATTGGCACAGCTGACATCCAGTGCACTGCCAGTTTTAGTTACCTAGATGGAGGGTCTGATGAAATCAAACTGGGATCCTGAGCACTGAAGAGCTCCACACAGTGAAAGAGACACCCAGGCAAGGAGACAGTTGCCTCGTGGTCCCCCATTCTGTCATGCTGAGAGCCAGGGGCGTTGCTGCTGTCAATAGAATACCTCACTTTAAGGTATGCACTGCCTGGCTCTGCTTGGGGATGTGCTGGGCTTGCTGGGCAGAATCCCATCCCTGCTTTGATTTCTTCAGCCCTTGGCTGGGCTAAGGCACGATGTGATGAGAAACCTGCAGTCTGCAAGAGAGATGGAAGCACAAGGCTTCAAAGCACAGCTCCCACCCAGCTCTGCAGGAATGAGGTATTTCTGTTCAGGGTGATCATCAGGACTTCAGAAATGTTTTCTTCCATTTTTCAAAAGGAAAATTCTGCTTTTTAACTACAGCGTTTTCAGTCTGCTCTGTGGAGAGGAACAGCTGTGCTCAGACCTTTGCCTTTCTCTAGACAAGGACTGCTATCACCCAGAGCTGCAGCATCAAGGAAGCCATGGAAAGCCTTTGAAAGATAATATTGCACTTTTAAAGCCTTGAAGCATGCTGAGAAGGAAGCAGGTCACCTTTGCTACATCTATCACGGGTGTGAGCTATGTTCCCTGCAAGGGAGGCAATTCTGTGGGCACAGGCTCCTGTGGCTGAGTCTATGTCTAAAACAGTTACAATGCAGATGCCAGAAAGACATTTCTCCAGAGCAGTCACCATGTTATAAAATTTGCTTTGTTAGTAGGAAACCAAGTCCATCCTAGGAGCCTGCAATTGAGCTGGAAGGCTTTTCTCCTGTCTGTGCTGGCCCCTCCGTGCTGTTCTGTATCACCACACAGCAGCGACTGCCTGCACAGTTTGTTCCTATTGCTGCAGGGGCTTCAGAGCAGAAGAGAACTGAGCCCATTAACTTAATTCTTCTCTCACCCAGACCAATCTGATCCTCCCTCCCACTACACCTGTGGCATCACTCCCCTCAAACTCAAATCTGCAGGTGTAATTCCTATGGAGCTTTATCAATAGCTATCAACTTCCTCCTATGAGTTTCTAAGCCTTCCATTGACTTCTAAGGCAACAGGATTCATCACTATTCCTCTCCTTAATATATAAAAAAAAATATTGCTCCTGTCATTTTGCAAATGCTTCAGCTGGCCCCAGCTTCACGCCTTCACTCTTCCTGAGCTGAATCCTTGAGAAGTTGTTGATTGTGACTGCAGATCTCCTGGCACATAACCAAATTTCTTCTTTACAGTGTTAAAGCCTGCCCAGCTGCCAGCTCCCCTTTCCATGTACACATAAATAAACGAGCTGCTGAGAGCGTTTTCAGCCTGTTATCACGGTATTGGGTGTTCCACACAGAGAAAACTGGAGCAGCTACAACTCGCACTCCTTTATTTAATATGTATCAATGCCAACCAGTATCTAATGGACGTAATGATTGAATACTGACAGGCATATTTCTCCAGCCTAGTTCTCCTTTGGCAATAATGCCTGACCAAGATTGATGACTCTAATACCAGAGCAGGCAGTTTGTTTGTTTCTTCTATAGGCTTCATTTTTCAAATAGCCTCAGACTCCCCTTCCCTCTCTCCCCAAGAAAAAGGGAATGGAAAATTGTGATGACTCCTGAGACACCTGTACAAGTGCAGCTGCTGTCTCCTCAGGCCACCAAACCACAAAGGCCAGATTCCCTAACGCGCTAACCGGGTTTATTCTGGCGTACTTCACGCGGTTTTACATCGGGATCAAACCGGTGTGTCACGGTGACACACGCAGCTCCCTGCGTGAGGATTCGGTCACTGGAGTGGAACGAAACCTGAGCAGGTCTGATCGGATCACAACAGGCACATTTCACACGCACTTATCGAGTGCCCACACAAGACTCCAGGCGGTGCTCGGGAATAAGAGTGTCAGCAGCACAAACAAAGCCAACAAAAGAGACTCCACAAGCAAGGCATGGTTTTCCTTTTTGCACTGTCTGGAGGAATCAGCAGCAGATGCCAAGGACATCAAAACAGCAAGAAAAGGTTGACGTGCAAAGCTAAGCTGGGAGCCATTTTACAGCAGGGAGCAAGGCTACAGTGTACGTGGCTCAAAAATCAGGCAATTAAAGTTTGCCTTGCCTAAGGACAACCCACAGGGAGGCAAAGTGCACTGCTGCATGCTGCAGATGACACTTACCTAGAAAAAGAACAGAAAATGGAAGAAAGCTCTAAAACAGGAACTCGATGGTATATTCTGCTCTTTGAGGAGAAACCCAGAAATAATGTATTTGTAGATCAGCTCTCCTGTGTTTTTATCAAGAATGCTTTGGACTTAGCCTACTGCTTAGTTCTGTTGTTCTATCACTTGCATTTTTATATGCTTTTTACAGAGGTGTCACCTGTGTTTTGGGGTACATTAAAAAAATTAAGGTGCAGGTTCTGCTCCTTACTGGCACAACAGACCCATACAAGGGAGATGCTCAAGGTTTGGAATGTGGCAATACACAGAGAGGCAGAATTTCCATAAGCACAAACAGCCTTTCCCTAAAATTTCCTGGGTCCCATTTCCGTGAGACCTTAGAAAGCAGCAGTACTTGTACTTCACAGCAAAAGGCAAAAACCAATTGTAGAGATGAGTCCCCAAAGGATCTTTGCTCATTCTCAGCCCAGAGAACTTCTCGCTAGTCTATTACACTGTTCCTAATTTGAGGCAACGTGTGCTATACAGGAAAGGTTAAACAGGACTGATCAGCAGGAGAAAGTGCATTTTACACCGAATTAGGTAAGGCTAAACAGGAGCCAGCAGCTGTGTTATACCACAGATCTATACTGTAGTGACCCCATACACTTCTCACAAATCCTTCCTGAGTGAAGCATCACCACGCACCTGCAAAAGCTCACAAAGTATCACTGCAGCTGCATCTTCAAATATAGACCCCTTTAAGTCTTGAAGAGACAAGAGAGATTTCATTCATTCTTGTGGACCTTGAGCCATGATTCTCAGTCAAACATCCCCAATACCATTACTGACACCTTTCATTCAACTCTCTGATACTGCTCCATTTCTTTGTCTCAGTTTCCCCCCCAGTTCCACCAATAGTTATTGAAAAGTCCTTGAAAAGCCCATAAGCCTGTAATCATAAACTACAGATTAGGCAAAGGTGATTTAAAAAGTCTGGATTGAGTGCAAGGACATTTGGTAAATGTCAATTAGAAAACACAAGAGCCACAAAAAAAATCCCAGACTTTTATTGCTCTGACGCACCTTTTGCTCCCTGTAATACCTAAATCTAACTCATCCTCTTCTCACTTTATTGGGAGGTTTTTCTCAGAGCAGAGGTGCCTTTGAGCAAAGGTAGATCAGCCAGGAACAAAGTCTTACTGGAAAAGAATCTTAGAGAGGTTAAATGCTTGGAAAAGGAGCAGCAAAGTAGGAGATGGCACCATTAAAACACAAATACACAGAGTACCTTATGCAGACACTGGAAAGAAAACCAAAGCAAGTTGTCACTATGTTATTTAGTGCTGTAGTTGTCAGGGTGCTCCAGTGAACAGCTCCAGAACCACGGTGGACATTCTCATGTGACCTCCACAGACACACAGGCATTCTTACATAACCATCTTCATACATGGATGAATTCTGAATTTTAAGGTTTGAAACCAAACTAGCAACTATCTTAAAAACCAGGCTAAAACATTTTTATAACTATGAATTTAAATAGCAGATCAAAAACCTCTTGTCCCAGAATCCACAGCATTTGCACCTGAGAGATCACTTGGATCTGTAAGATTTTGGTTTTCTTTTCAGCTTGGGACTTCTGAAAAAAAAAAAAAAAGTATTTTCTTTCACCTTGTGATAAAAGCCAGTCATGAAACACCACAGCTTCTAGAGGGTTTTGTATACCATGAACTTGAACTAATTCTTAATTATTCATGTGTATAGCATGTGCCAAGGGCAGAAAAGAGATTAAACAAATTAATAAGCCTATTTTTAATTTATAACCTGGATCAGGCAAAACTTTGCCTGGATGTGCTCCTTCTCCAGGTGCATCCAGGAGTTTGTTGCTAGCAAAACACGTAAATAGCCCAGCGCTGTAAAACACAGATGATCAGCATCTACAGTATTTGATAAAAATGTAATAGTGAGAAGACAGAGACTCACAAGTCACTGAGGAGAGTGACTTGGATGATGTCCTGCAGTGCTCTGGTCAAAAGCAAATGCATGAAAAGAGACTGAAGAACTGACTTCTGTCAGCTTAGGCAGGAGTGAGGAACTGAAAGGACTCGAGAGCAGCACAGCACTCTTGGGGAGCAAACTGAAAACAGAGTTTTAGTGTTTGAACCGTTTCCCATTAAGCAGAGGCTGGGCCGCCACTGATGTTTTTCAGTTCCTTAGATACAAATTTCCAAACAAACAAATGCAGCAGAGTAATACAGACAAAATAAATCTTGCTGCTTATCAAAGGCACACACTCATGGGTTTTTTTTCTTTACTTCATAAATGCTTGGCTCAAATTCAAGGTATGCTTTTGACAGAGCAGTATGAAAGTCTCTAATGTTCCTTGTCCTTCGATACTTGGTTTGCACACACAGCCTGACACATACCTATGCAGGCAATTCACAAGAGTAATTCTGCATCATTACTGCTCCTATTTGCTTCTACAGCAGCAGCACTAAGGTGTTGTTGAGTAACAGAGACCCTGCGCAGCCCTACAGTGTCCAAAACTTACCAAATCCCTCACAATCCCGTTAGAGCAAAGAGGTTCAGATCATCACAAACACAATAAAGGTTTTAAGAGCCACTATGAAATGCATGTCAAGGGACATCATGAAGGTAAGGTGGTAATTACTGGTGTAGATCACAACTTCAAATCACTTCAAACCACACTTTCTTTGAAAGATAAATATGTTTTAGCAGACCTCCAAACTCTGCTCAATACACTGAAATGATCAGTAATTCCCTTAGATCTAATAGATGTCACAGAAGCGAGTCTTGAAGATACAGCTCACATAAAATAAGAATTTTTCCCTCAAAAAGCTGTTTCATATTTGAAATCATTTACAAAATATGGGGGACACAATACAAATTTCAGGATCCCAGATCTCCAGGTCCTGAGAGATGCCTCGCTGTTGGCCTCTCACATGGCAAAATAAACTCTGATATATTCTAGTCCCTGTCCAAGCTGGCCCAGCAGGCTTGCCCTGTGCCCAGCAGGGCAGGTGGTGCACGTCACTGGAACTGTAACTCATGGAATAACCGGTTTCTTTGAGGTCCTTGGGAGCGCTGTTACTATTCTTGGGATATTTTCTACAAGCCCTTGCTAAATGATCCATATCCTCTGCTGCAGCTAAACAACAATTGATTTTTCTGTTCTTTCTAAGCACTGTCCCGTTGCCAGCATATATTTCTCATTTAAGTTCCTGGAGCATTTTGTTGCCTCTCCAGCTTAATCTTGCCTTTCCATAAACTTGCTTTATGAGCCTCCCCATCTGTTCCTGAGATGTGTGTGCATGTTGTGGGTATCTCTCTCTCCAGCTATTACCCAGACAGGTGTGTGTTTGCTGACTGCACAGCATGTACATGCAGCCTGTCACGAAAATGAGATTCTGAATCCCCCTCACTGCTGATCCTGCTCCCTGTTTAATACCTGTGACCACGATGAATCACGTTGGACACCCGGGCTTCTCCTTACTGAATCACAGCCTGCAGCACTCTCCCTGGTGCTACACAGATTGTTTTGAGGTTACAAGCTCTTTGTGTGCATTAGGACTCAATTTCTGACCCACTCCTATTGTGGATTTTATGCTGATAGTAAAGCAGGTTGTTAGCATCACATTCCTTTTCATCTGTTTGCCAAAAAGCTGCAATATTGAAATATTGAATGAGGAATCACTGCACTGCCCAACCCTCCTGCCTGATGCTAGTACCTTGGGGAGCTGCATGTGACACAATTAAATAAAGGTCAGGCCTAACTGGGTTTGGCCCTGAATAAAATGGATTCTCTACCTCTTTGAAAAAAAGATTAATAAGTGGCCATAGCACTAACAAAGACCCTCATATTGACACCTCCCTGTTGCCAGGGTTTGAAACCAGCCCTGCTGTGGGTAGCAGCTCAGTAACTGCACAAAGCCTCAGCAGCAAGATCAGGTTGCAAGGGCTGCTGTTATTGCAAAAAGCACATGATGCAAACCCACAGCTTATTTTAGTGTTCTTGGGATGGCTCTGGGGACTCAGGTTAGCTGAAGACAGAAGCAGCCAGGTATTTTCTGCTCGAACTACTGGTCCCACAGGCAGGGCTCTATGCCTGTAGCCATCCTACCATGTCCTCTCAGCACTGTGCTTGTCACGTTTCTGGCCAGGGTTTAAAAAGGAGGTACATGAAGCTCTTGTCTCACAGAGCCATCATCACACGAGCACCCCCACATCACAAAGCAGGATGCAGGATTCATTCCCAGCGGGTTCGTTCTGCATGCATACCAAGGGTTAAAACACATCACCAGATTCTGTGTCTTTTCCTGCCCTTTGGTGATTTTTCATAACAGAGGATGTGTTTCTCTTCTTAGGTCCTCAGCTGGGAGTTTCAGCTCGCTAAGCTGCTGCTGTTGCAGGGACCTATGACCTCCAGCATGCCTTCAGGCCCTCCTGCTCTTTTCTTACAGCACACCATAGCTGTAAGCTTGTGATTTTTATTTCAAGTCTTAAAGTTGTGCAGGGAAGTATTTTGTGCTTTATCACTGTAGGAAGCCATGGAGGATGGACTCTTTCAGACACTGCATTTACCCCCACCCTCATTTCATTCCAAACTTGTCTTTCCACAAGTTGAAAGGCTCTCTCAGTTGGAGTAAAGAGCTGAAAAGAAAACCCATTTCCTCTGTGAGTTTGCAGACCAGCCTGCTTTTCTAGGACGTGAGCATTCCTCTCCCTGCAGATGAAACACCAGGATGACCAACAAATGTAATTTAATCATCAGGGAAACACACATTACAGCTCAAAAGCACCCATGTACTCGGAGGTGCCCACTTCACCAGACCTAATCAGAGCGAGGTTAAGGCGTCAGGGAAGACGCTTTCCAACGAGTACCTGTGGAAAGTACTCCTGGAAATACTGAGACAGGATCATTAAACACAGCACAGGGTTCAAGTGCTGGAGACCCTATTTAAGTTCAAGTATTCCATGCTTCAAAACAAAGAACTTACCTGCCCTAGAAAGGGCAAGACCCAGCCTGTGCCTGGCATTCAAGGCAAGCGTTCTTAAGCGAGCACTTCTGGACCCACCTATGCTCATATTTCATTTTTAACTTTACTGTAAAGTAGAGAAAAAACTTGCAGCCCAAGTGTCTTTACTTTGCCACAAGATACATTTCCAGGGATCTTCTGCCACTGCCACAGCCCCTGTGGCAGGCCACCTGTCCCCAGGAGATGAGGGATGACAGAAAGAGGTGGGGGAGCATCTCTCTCACTGACATTGCTCAGATGTAAAAGCCAGGGAGTAAACAGGAAAGGGAGAGAAGGCCATCAAACTAAAAGGTTTGTTTTGCTGTTGGTGTCCCCTCCCCCCAACAAATTAAATAAAAAGTCTAAAGACTACAGCTTGCATAATTTAACATGCCTGTAAACATGGAACATGCATAATTGATGTTAAACAACATGCTAATCACCTCATAATGTGAATAGGGGGACAGCCTACCCTCAGTTTATGTATAAGTAACAAGACAGAAGCCTGCTGAGCTCTGTATAATAGGTTCCCCCTCCCCCCTTACATTTGTGTCTCAGCATGATGGCAAACCACAGCTTAGGCAGGAAACCTGATGTATTATTTATGCCAAGCTTTGAACTGAAATGCTTTTCTCTGTGTTATATAAATATATATATTACTCCTTCAAACACAGTGATTGATTCTGTCAGGTCACTGTGAGAACACATTCCCTGCTACAATGGGAAGGGAACGCCAGCGGCAGGTGAGGTGCTGCTGCCTCAGTGCAGAACAACAGACACAGTCCCAGACCTGCTCCCATTCCTGTAGCTGCTCTGGGAAGCTCACAGAGGTCTGAAGAGTTGTACAAATGCTGCCACCACAGGGAAGCACTGCAAGAGACGCTTGCATGGATGTCCTGTGATCTTTCACCTCTGCCAACTTTGCATTACTGAATCCACTGGGAAGCAATGGGCCCTGCTGCAGCCAGAACACAGCAGGAGCTACAGGGAAGCCACAAAGCCACGAGCCCCAGGATGCTGAGAGCAGGGACACAGCTCCTGTTGACTCCAGAAGGAATATGAATGATCTTAGGAGCAAATTTAACAAGAATTTTATCACATTTTGTTTTCACAAGATGATGCAGCTGAGGGCTGAGTTGAGCAAGAGGTATTGAGCACAATACAGCAATGAATCCACAAGTGCCTTCCATCCAGCTAACACAGTACATATGACTTTCGCCTTGTCAGAGGTCTGGCTTTAATTAAAATCAATCTTAAATAATTTATATGGCATTTCATTAGATGCATGCTGAGTTAGACCAGGGCACTATCAGTACAAATAGATGTATCCAGTATATGAGCTGAGAAGCTGAGGTCACAACAGTGCATTTTGGTTTCTCCTTTTTGGAATCTGTTGTTTAAAGATAGAACACCAAATAATCTTTAACCTTGCCCCAGGCAGACCAGCTCTCTCCCATGCAATATGTTAGCCAGATAATTAAAAGACTACAGATAGCCACAAACAGATGCAAGGCATTTTGTTTTAATGCCAGAGCTGTTTCACCAGTGGCAATTTAGAAATTTGACATGAGTCCCAGCATGCCCAAATTGTGCTCTCAGCTGAACAAGAGGTAAATATTTAATGCTGGAGGGTCTAAATAAAATTTAAAAAA